>JAUTBZ010129104.1:0-14482 GCA_032361785.1 Lepetodrilus galriftensis | reverse complement strand
GTATTATTCCCTCTTTAATAAACAAAACACCCCAATTTGACCAGCTTTTAAAGCTTCTTTTCCCAAAACTCCGCCTTGCCCATTGCTTCATCAAGCTGATAAGGCTTAAAGCCGCTCTTTGTATAAGCCTTTTGCGCTGGCTCATTACCTTCCAACACTTCTAATGTAAGCTTACAACAACTGCGTTTTTTTGCTTCGGCTTCTACAATAAAAAGCAATTTCTCTGCCAAGCCTTGCCCTCTTTTCGCTGGCACGACAATCACATCATGAATATTGAGCAGCGGCTGGCAAGCAAAGGTTGAGAAGCCCTCAATCGCTGTCGCCAGTCCAATCGGTTGCCCTTCCCCATCATAAGCGATAAAAACAATAATATTATTGCGGCTTGCTAAAGCGGCTGGTAAATTTATCTTCACCTCCTCGCTTAAATCTTCGCCCCCGCCCATAGGATCACATGCATAAAGGCTCATAAGAAAAATATAATCTGCGGCTTGTTGCGCTTTTCTCAAATCAGCTTTTATAATTTTCAAGGGCTTGCTCCTTATTGTAATACCGCCTATCATGGATAGTATCTGTTTATGTATGTGTAAAGAATAGGTTTCATCATGAAAAAAATGCGTCTTTTAGGCTTTAGCACCCTTTTTCTGCTGCTCACAGAGGTTTATCCAATCGCTATCACTTATGCAGATGGAAAACCGCACATCTTATCGCGTAGTCAATGGGGCGCAGGCAAGCCTATTATTTCTTTGATGAAGCCGCAAAGTTTAAAACAAATCACCATTCATCACAGTGCTACCAAGCAACGCAAAGGTAAAAGCCTGGCTAAAAAACTCAAAAATCTCCAAGCCTTCTCACAGCGTAAGGAAAGACTGTCATCTGGCAAAATGAAGAAAAAATGGGGCGATATTCCTTATCATTTTTACATTGCCACCAATGGCCAAATTGCTGAAGCGCGCCAGCTTAAATATGCAGGCGATACCAATACGGGCTATAACACCATGAACCAGATTCAAATCGTGGTGGAAGGCAATTTTCAAGTTGAGCGGCCAAGTGCGGGGCAGAAAGTTGCCCTGACGAAGTTAGTTAGATGGCTGCAAAGTAAATATAAAATTTCAGCGCGTCTGATAAAAACACATAAGCAACGCGCCCAAACGGCTTGCCCAGGCAAAAACTTAGAAGGGTTTGTGAAAACCTTAAAGAAATAAACGCATTCAAGACCGACAACTTATACTATTTTCAGTAAAGGTTAACCTTTACCATCGTTCAATCGCCACGCAGGCTTTCGCCAAAATATTGGCGGCGAACGCTTGTACTTTGCAGCTTCAACCAGTCAAGACTTCTTGAAACTGGTTTAAACCTTAATAGCCAGCTTTGACATAACAGGCATAACCACGGTTTCTAAGTTTACTGCAATTACTATAAGCTCTCCAACGTGGAGAAGTACCACGAACGGCACATTTATAACCTGATCTTAAATTACCCCAGTTTGAAGTATTAATAACATGTCCACCAATCCTGTTCGCACGAACACGAGCACGACGCCAGCTTCTGAAGCAACCAGAAATTGCAAAAAAACGACCACCTGTCAGGCTGTAAGAAGACTGGCTAACACCATGATTACGCTCTCCTGCTTGAGCAGCGGGGGTCAAAAAAAGGACAGGCAAAATAACGAAAAGATATTTAAACATAGAACGCTCCATAAAATGTGTGAATCAAAAAAGATAGGAATGTAAGTCAAGACTATATTGATTTTTGAGACTTGAAATTGTGTTGAAGGCTTGACTAAATTTAGTCTATAATGTGCCAGATGAATGAAACATGAATAGTTAATTTTCTTCCTTCTTTTCTCCTCTTAAAATCAGAAAAACAGCGCTAAATTTGAGTTATCTATTCCACTCCTCTTAAAACCTCGCTATAGTGCTGAGTTATGGATAGCGACGTTATGGACGATGAAGACATCGTTGAGCAAATTGAAGCCGCAGGCGCGCAGATCAAAGCGATCAAACAGGCAGCCGCTTCAGTTATTTTCGGACAAGATCAAGTTATTGAAAACACCCTTATTACCGTGTTAGCGGGCGGCCATGCCTTGCTCATTGGTGTGCCTGGTGTTGCGAAAACCTTGCTTGTGGAAACCCTTGGCACAGTGCTTGGGCTAGAGAATAACCGCATTCAGTTTACCCCCGACCTTATGCCCTCTGACATTATTGGTTCTGAGGTGCTTGAAGAAGGCAAAGACGGCAAACGGTCTTTTCGCTTTATAAAGGGGCCTGTGTTTACCCGCCTTCTTATGGCCGATGAAATTAACCGTGCTAGCCCGAAAACCCAATCTGCCCTGCTGCAAGCCATGCAGGAAAAACACGTTAGTTTTGCAGGTGAACGTCACGACTTGCCGCTGCCGTTTCATGTACTGGCCACGCAAAACCCACTAGAACAAGAAGGTACATACCCACTGCCTGAAGCCCAGCTTGACCGTTTTTTAATGCAAATTGATGTCGGTTATCCTGATGAAGAAGCAGAACGCAAAATTTTGCTGATGACCACAGGAACCAAGCAAGTCAAGCTTGAATCCTTGCTCTCTGCGGAAAAACTGTCCAATATTCAACAACTTGTGCGCCAAATTCCTGTTGGTGATCAAGTGGTGGATGCCATTTTGAAATTAGTCCGCGACTCGCGCCCAATTAAAGGCGGATCGCGCGATATTGATAAGAATATTGTTTGGGGACCAGGGCCGCGCGCCAGTCAATCTTTAATGAGCGCTATTAAGGCTAAAGCTTTGCTTGATGGTCGCCTCTCACCATCTATTGATGATGTGATTGAACTTGCCGAGCCTATTTTAAAACATCGTATGGCGTTAAGCTTTGCTGCCCGCGCTGAAGGTAAAACCATTGAGGAAATCATCAAAGGGCTAACCGATAGCTTGGCATAGTCAATTCGGAGCCAACTCTGGGTCAATTTTGACAAAAAATAAAATTTAGGGAACGCGCATAACAAAAAAAGACGCGTTCCCCATAAAACCATCCTTTAATCGGCAATAAAAGCAGCTTTTGCCTCTGCTGGCGTTTGCGCTTTCACCGCTAAAGCGTGTATTTTATCCTTTAATTCTGCGGCTAAAACCTCATTTACCATGCGATGACGTTCAACACGGTTTTTATTTTCGAAAATTTCTGCTACTATAGTCACGTTAAAGTGGCTTTCTCCCGTTCCAGGAGAACCAGCATGATGAGAATGACTGTCTGATTCATTTAAAACCGTCAAACTTGCTGGCTGAAGCGATTGTGTTAATTTTTTTGTGATGAGGTCTTCCATTGACATTTTAATTCCACATATCTCTGTTAGTGTACCGCTCTACGACAAAAACCGCTTTGCGGTCGTTTAAGAGCAATTATCACTTAATAATTAAGCTTCTATTGCTCACTTTACAACCCCGAACTTTAACTTAAGGTTTTCCTGTTATGTCCGATAAAAAAGATATTTTTGCTAGTATCCGCATCAAACCCATCAAAGGACGTAGGAAGAAGACCGCAGAAGAAGCCCCGCCTTGCGAGTGGAAGGGCTGCACAGGCAAAGGCGGACATCCTGCGCCTAAAGGGCAAGGTTATGAAGGGGAATATTTTAGGTTTTGCCTAGAGCATGTGCGTAAATACAACAAAGAATATAACTCGTTTCGCAACATGACCGAAGAGCAAGTTGAAAAATTTCGTGTTGAAAGCATTACAGGTCATAGACCAACAAAACCAATGGGAACCAATGCCCATAGTCCGCGCATTCAAAATGTTGATGCTGCGCAATGGGGGCTGAACGGTCGCCGTAATGTTGCCCAAGGCATGAACGAGCATCTTGCAGGAGATGCCTCTGACATGGAGGACATGCATGATGTGTTTACCACTGATGAAAATACCACTTCTCAATATGTGCGCCCTGTTAGAACAATGCGCCGTCTTGAACGTAAAAATATGGAAATTTTAGGCTTTAGAGAAGTCGTTGAACCTGCCGAAATTCGCAAACGCTTTAAACAACTTGTCAAAGAATGTCATCCCGATCTCAATGGTGGCAAAGGAAATGATGAGCGACTGCGTGACGTAATTGCCGCTTATAACTACCTTAAACAAGCTGGACTTTGTGCTTAATTTTTGGCACAAAGTGCCCGTATCTCTTATAGTGACAAACATGTAAGAGCTTGAATGGATGTTTAATCATTAATCCGAGTTAATGAAAGTGTACCCTTTGTCTAAGTCTAATACCACAAACAAGAACATTGCCCCCCTCCCTGATACTGAAATTTCAGTGCGCGATGTGTTTAAGATTGATAGCGACCTTAAAGTCCCTGCTTATTCGAAAACAGATGAGCATGTACCAGAGCTAGACCCTGATTATATCTTTGACCGCGGCACAACCTTAGCGATTCTCGCTGGGTTCGCGCATAACCGCCGCGTTATGGTGCAAGGCTATCATGGTACGGGCAAGTCTACCCATATTGAACAAGTCGCCGCCCGCCTGAACTGGCCTTGTGTGCGGATTAACCTTGATAGTCATGTCAGCCGTATTGATCTGATTGGTAAAGATGCCATTGTCATTAAAGATGGTCAGCAAATTACAGAGTTTAAAGAAGGCATTTTGCCTTGGGCTTTGCAAAGCAATACCGCCCTTGTATTTGATGAATATGATGCAGGCCGCCCCGATGTTATGTTTGTCATCCAGCGTATTTTGGAAGTGGCTGGCAAGCTTACCTTGCTTGACCAAAGTAAAGTGATTAAACCTCACCCTGCTTTTCGCCTGTTTGCGACCAGCAACACCATTGGCCTTGGCGACACCACGGGGCTTTATCATGGCGTGCAACAAATTAACCAAGGCCAAATGGATCGCTGGTCTATTGTTTCTGTGCTGAATTACCTGCCTCATGATGTTGAAACCGCCATTGTACTGGCCAAAGTAAAAAGCTTTGATAAAAATAAAGAAGGTCGCAAAACTGTGTCAAACATGGTTGCCGTAGCAGACCTTACCCGTAGCGCCTTTATCAATGGCGACCTCGCAACCGTGATGTCACCGCGAACCGTGATTACATGGGCAGAAAACACCGAAATTTTTGACGATGTTGAAACCGCCTTCACCCTCACCTTCCTCAACAAATGCGATGACCTCGAACGCGGCCTAGTAGCAGAATTTTACCAACGCTGCTTTAATAAAGACATAGCAGACAGCACCGCAAAAACTGTGCTGAGCAGTTAAAGGCTTGAGCGTTAGAGTAAATCTATGACCATAAAACCACCGAAAGACGAATCGGACCTTAGTCCTTTTAAGCGTGCCTTAGCGATTACGGCGCGGGCTATTGCGGCTGAAAAGGATGTTGAGATTGTTTTTACCCAAAGCGATGACAGCGGGCAAACGCCAGAATTTACAGGCTCTAGCGATGCTATTATGATCCCTGGCTTGCAAGAAAAAATGTCGATGCAGCAAGTCTCTGCCATGCGCGGCTATGCTGATGCTCAAGCTTTGCGCAAGGTGCATCATAATCCGCAAACCCATCACGCCTTGCTCCCGACGGCTCCTGTTGCCGCAGCGGTGTTTGAAGCGTTAGAGCAAACCCGCATTGAATGCCTTGGCGCAAACTTAATGCCTGGTTGCGCCCGTAATTTGGCGGCTAAAATTAAAGCTTCTTATCGCAAAGATCAGTTTTCTGATGTTGACGCGCGGGTTATTATTCATCTGCCTGATGCGCTTTCAGCCATTATGCGCCAACAAGCCACAGGACAAGCGCCAACAAAGGCGCTTAAGCCTATTATTGATGTCTGGCAGCCTTGGATCGCATCTCAAAGCGGCGCTTCGTTAAAGGCCCTTATCCAATCTCTTGACGACCAACAAGCCTTTGGTAAAATCTTGCATACTATTTTGGATGATCTTGATGTCACCGACTCGGAAAAAAGAGGCGATGAAAATGAAGATGATGAAAAGAATGACCCTGGTCAGCAAGACGAAGACCAAACAGGCAGCGCAGACGATGAGGATAAGGCCGAACCTTCAGATGATGGTGATGGCGGCGGTGATGCCGATCAACAAGGCCAAACCGATGAGCAAGGCCAGCAAGAACAAGATGGCGACTATACTGACACCAATTATGATTTGCAAGATGACGGCACAACGCCGCAACAGGAACAAGAAGTCTGGCAACAAAATGCCGACGTTCTTAATGTGCCTGAAGCCTATGGTTATCACGTCTTCAGCACAAAACATGACGAAGTGATTGGTGCAGAAAAGCTGGCCTCACCTATAGAACTTGAACGCTTGCGCGCCATGCTTGATAAGCAGCTTGATGGTTTTCAAACCATTGTCAGCCGCATGGCTAATAAACTGCAACGTCGCTTGCTCGCCCAACAAAGTCGCTCATGGGACTTTGACCTTGAAGACGGCCTTCTTGATACCTCCCGCCTCACCCGCATCATTACCGACCCTTACCAAGCGCTAAGCTTTAAAATGGAACGGGAAATGGAATTTAAGGACACCGTGGTGTCTCTGGTGATTGATAATTCTGGTTCTATGCGCGGGCGGCCTATTATGATTGCAGCTTGCTCTGCTGATATTTTGGCGCGCACGCTTGAACGGTGCGGTGTTAAGACAGAGATTTTAGGCTTTACCACCAAGAATTGGAAGGGCGGGGCTTCCAAAGAAGAGTGGATGAAGTCTGGTATGCCTGCGCTACCAGGGCGGCTTAACGACATTCGCCATATTGTGTTTAAATCAGCAGATACGCCGTGGCGGCGTTCTCGGAAAAATCTTGGCCTAATGATGCGCGAAGGCATGCTGAAAGAAAATATTGATGGTGAAGCGCTGACTTGGGCTTATCAACGCCTTGCAGGACGCAGCGAACAACGCAAAATTATCATGGTTATTTCTGATGGTCTGCCTGTTGATGATAGCACAACCTCAGCGAATGATGCTTATTTCCTTGAGAACCATTTGCGCCAAGTCATTGAAGAAATTGAAACCCGCTCATCGGTCGAATTACTGGCCATTGGTATCGGTCATGATGTGAACCGCTTCTATCGCCGTGCTGTGATGATTAACAATGTTGAAGACCTTGCCACCGTGATGACCGATCAACTCTGCGACTTATTTGACCAAGACGCTTGCAATCTACAAGACCGCCGTAACCGTCTGCTCAGCGAATTTTAAAGCGCTATCGCGCTTTGATGATTGTTCTTAGCCAGCTTCATAATGCTGCCATTTTCTAACATGAAAATCAGAACATATTTACCTCATTTAAGGCTTCTCTATGCTCTCTTCTTTTTCAAACACAGCAACCTCTCCAAAACGCACCGTTTTACAAGGCGGGATTGCCGCCGTTGTTTCAATGCTAATGATCCTTATCAGCGCATCGTTTGCACATGCTGGTTTTGGTGGTTATAGCTATCAAACGATAGATTATTATGATGCGACATCAGGCTATTATTATCGTTCTGTAACGCCAAAAAGCAAGAGTTCAGGCTTTTTAATCTCTAAAGCAAGCCCAAGAAATATATCGAATGTTTTCCTGTTTAACCCAGCAACCAATAAAGGGCATTTGCTGTTTCCAGAGCAAAATGACAAACGGCGCATTACCTTATTTGCCCATGAAGACGGCTTTCACACCATCAAAAATCAGAACCCGCGTCCTGAAGAAAAAAAAGAAGCGCATAAGAATATTATATTTTTTCATAATTATGGAGATGTAAAACTTTATAACAACTTCAAACAAGCTGAAAAACGGCCACTGCGCGATCATATCTTCATTGGTGTTAGCTTGACAAAAACAGAGCAAACAGAGCTTTGGCATTGCAAAAAAGATGGCTCAGAGCTTAAAAAGCTGATTACCGTTTCTAAAAAATCTCATTGGCAAATTGACTTGAAAGCCATGAAAATTAGAGTGTTTGTACCCGACACAAAACTTGGCTATAAAGTCAGCAGTTTTGACTGGTAAGCGCTCCGCTCAAGCCTTTTCAGAAGTTTTTGAGTTGCCTGTTTTTTTGCTATCAATATAAGACTTCCATGAAGACACGGGCGCAGCAGCCTTCTGAACAAAGCTTTTGGCCTTCATTTTGCTCACAAAAACTTCTTTCGCCTTTTGCCTCAGTGTCTTGACTTCTTCTGTTGTCACAATAGAGCCAGCAAAATCACGCAGCGCTTTAACCCGTTCTTCAACGCTTGGATGACTAGAATATTTACTAAGATGGACAACAGGCATAATGAAAATGCCTGAAAGCATCGCTGAAACTTGCGGGATAACCGCATTATTTTCAATTTTAACCAGCGCCATCACCAACGCGTCTGGCCTGTTGGTCAGTTCGATAGAACCAGCATCAGCCATATATTCGCGTCTGCGCGAGACAAAATATTTCACAGAAGACGTGATAAAAGAAGACAATTTTGTAATCATCAAAACGCCGCCGAGTAGCACGCCAAGCCGCGCATCACCATCTAACCGAATTGGGTTCATTGCTTTAATACGATCAATAATAAGTAAAAGCGCACCTGAGAAAATCGTAATAATCATCATCAAGCGGGTATCATTATTTTGAATATGGGTAAGTTCATGGGCGATCACCGCTTCCAACTCATTATGGCTTAAACTGGCGATAAGTCCCCGCGTAACCGTGATATTATAGCTATTATTGTCAATCCCAGAAGCAAAAGCATTGCGCGCATCGGTTTCAATAATAGAGAGTTTTGGCAGCACCATCGTGCGTGAAATAGCAAGGTTTTCTAAAATATTATAAAGCTCTGGTTCTTGGCTACGAGACACCCCTTCCGCCCCTGTCGCCTTGCGAATAATTTCCACATTATGGATAAATGCGTAGGCATACCAAACCAGCGTCATAATAATAATCAAAGGCAGTTGAACAACCACAGCATGAAGGGCATCGAGAGCCGCAGAAAACAAATGCAGGAAAAAACCTTCAATACCGCCAAGTAGCAAGCTCCCAAGGCTGATCGGGAACACCACAAAGCTAAATACTTGCCAGACCATAAATAGTCCCCAAAACCACAGCACAAGCGCTATTGGCAACACAAAAAGCATCGCAACAGAGAAGATATTATTATTCCAAATATGTGTTTTTAAACCAACCGCAGCCATGACATTTTCCTAAATAATAAAATTGAGCACCTAATACAAACTCACAAGGCAATTTTTTTAAGAAAAAGAAATTTTAGGCGCGACAGACATAGCTTTACGTTCCGCTTCTTCAAATTCAAGGAATTTTTCTTCGCTAAAACCAAAGAAAGCACCAATAAAAACAGTTGGAAATTGATTTAGATAAGCATTATATTCTTCTGTTGAACCATTAAAGAAACGGCGTGTTGCCGCAAGTTTTTCTTCAATATCACTCAGCTCATTTTGGAGTTGCTGAAACCCTTTATCTGCTTTTAGCTCTGGATAATTTTCAGTAACCATCATCATATTCATAAGCGCCATACTCAAGCCGATTTCAGCAGCAGCCCGCTCTTTACCAGAACCACTTGCACCCATAGCACGGGCGCGGGCTTTAGCCACTTCTTCAAACGTGCCTTTTTCATGCTTTGCATAGCCCTTTACAGAGGCAACAAGGTTTGGAATAAGGTCATGGCGCAGCTTCATTTGCACATCAATATTAGCAAAGGCTTGCTTGCGATATTGAACAAGAGCCACCAAACGATTATACGTAAAAATTGTGATCGCAACCACAACACCAATAACAGCCAAACTCATCCAACCTGCCATAACACGCTCTCCTATAAGTAAATATTATAAACATCTTAATAGAAAGTGGTGTATTTTCGGTTTTGATTATTGGTTAAAGATTGGTAAATTTAGCCATCATTTTTTTTATCTGAGGTAATAACGCTTTCGTCTAAGGCGTCAGTTCCCCATTTCAAATCCACAAACAGCTCTTCAAGTTCTTTTGTGGAAGATTTTGCCCGCACTTTAAGCTTATCAATATCGGAAGCGTCTTCATAATCATCATAGAGCCGTTTTTGATCATGGTTGGTAAAGGTTTCGAGGGTTTTATCAATCTCGTCTTTACTACGGCCCAGCCCCTTCAGCACATCGGCTGTAATCACCAAAGCCGAATGGAAGGTTTCACGGCGCACCCGCTCCACTTCCAAATCAAGCAACCAATAAACATGAGAACGGTTTCTCGCCCGCGCATAAATAGGCAGGTCAGGAAAATTATCCTTTACCATCCGCGCAATCTTCAAGCTATCTTCCACCTCATCAACGGCCACCACAAAAGCCCGCGCTTCTTTCGTTTGCGCTGCGATCAACACATCAAGACGGCTGGCATCGCCTAAATAGCCTGTAAAGCCCGCATCTTTCAAAAAAGCCACCTGAGGCGCGCTAATATCCAAAGCGATGAAAGGAATTTTCTTCGCCATCAAAACCCGTGCAACAACCTGCCCCACACGGCCAAAACCCGCAATAATAACATGACCATCTTGTTCTGGCGGCCGATCAAATGCTTGCTGTTTACCACCACCTGAGCGGCGGAAGAAATCGTCTACAAAGAGCAGCAACGGTGTGAACATCATTGAAATTGTTACCGCGACAGACATCATCCCCGCTAAAGAGCTATCTAAGATTTTGGCACTCACTCCCGAAGCCATAAGGAAGAAAGCAAATTCACCACCTTGCGACAATACCAACGCCAAACGGCGCGCAGAGGCTGTGTTTAAACCCCTTCCCTTGCCAAGCAGAAAGAGGATTGAAATTTTCACACTAATCAAACCAAGGGCAATAGAAAAAACCAGCGCAGGCTTTTCCATCAAAAGAGGTATATCAAGCTTCATACCAATCCCGATAAAAAACAGCCCCAATAACAGACCAACAAAGGGGGCAAGGTCGGCTTCAATCTGATGTCTAAATTCTGAATCGGCTAAAATAGCTCCCGCAATAAAAGCCCCTAAAGATGCAGGAACACCTGCTTGATGCATTAGCATGGCCACACCAACAACCGTCAACAAAGCACCAGCCGTCATGGCCTCCCGCACTTTAGTTGCCGCAATTAAATAATGCACTTTATTGAGGAAAAAATGCCCGCCAACCAGAACCGCGACTAAAATGCCCGCCGCCTTCAAAATCGCGACATAATCAACGGTTGCAGCTTCTGCCCCTCCTGCGAGAAGCGCAAAAACAGGAATAAGAGCCAGCAACGGTATCGCCGTTAAATCTTGAAAAAGCAAAATAGAAAAACCCATCACACCATGATCGGTTTTCATCTCATTTTTTTCTTCTAAAATTTGCAAGGCAAAAGCTGTTGAAGACAAAGCCAAAGAAAGCCCTATATAAACAGCCACCACCAGCGACTCGGTAAAAAACATCCACGTCAAGCCCGCTAAAACTAGTGCGGACAACCCAACTTGCGAACCGCCAAGACCAAAAATGCTAGAGCGCATCGCCCATAACCGCGCGGGTCTTAGCTCAAGACCAATCAGAAACAGGAGCAAAACCACCCCAAATTCTGCAAAATGGCCAATCGTTTCAATATCATAAACCTGATAAACAATCCCTATAGCATGAGGCCCAATCAAGATGCCCGCTATCAAATATCCTAAAACCGATCCTATTTGTAAGTGTTTGGCCAACGGCGCTATGATAGCCGCAACTGCCAAAAAAGCAGCGACTTGAACAAGACCAATACCAACCATTGTGATAAAACCTTCAAGATAGAAATAAAAAAGGGTGCATGCTCATCATATCAGATACATACAAAAAATTGTAATATTAACGGGTACATTAATAACTTGTTAAACTCTGCCACAATTAGGGCGGGTTTACGGCAGTCTTGTTGTTTTATTGCCGCACAATGCCACCAATAGGAAAGAGGCGTGCTGTCTGGGGAATATCTGTTGAGTCTAGTCTATTCTGCCAGACAATTCAATTCATCCGTTCAACATTTACCCCCTTATTATACCAGATCACAAAGGGCGAGACTATTTTGTGATATGGTATTATCTGTCTAACGACCACAAATAATCTTGTGCTTGTTGCAAGGCTATGGCATAAAAAAATATGTGTGCACGTTACCCCCTTACCTCTCCCGAAGATGTCCTAAAAGACTATTTTGAATATCAAAATAGCGGCTTTGATTATCCGCCGCTTTATAATATTGCGCCAACCCAGCCCATTCACATAATTAGGCTTGATCTAAAAAAACAGCCTGAACTGGCGCTGGTGCGCTGGGGGCTTATTCCTGGTTGGGTCAAACAGCCTGATACATTTACAACGCTAATCAATGCCCGCGCCGAAACGATTAACAGCAAGCCTTCTTTTAAAACCTCGATGAAATATCATCGCTGTCTTATTCCAGCAGATGGCTTTTATGAATGGACAGGCAAAAAAGGCGAAAAGCGCCCCTTTATGATAAGGCGCAAGAAAGATCCAAACTCTAACGCCGGCCCTTTGCTCGCTTTTGCTGGCATTTGGGCGGGATGGATGGGCGCAGATGGCAGCGAGATGGATAGCGCGGCGATTATTACCGTGGAGGCTAACACCGAGGTGAGTTATGTCCATCACCGTATGCCTGCTATTTTAGAGCCGAAGCACTTTAAAGACTGGCTTGACCCCAATGCTCTTAATGCCGCCCAAGCCGCCGCCCTGTTACGCCCTGCCCCAGACGACACATTCGATGTGTTTGAGATAAGCCCACTGGTGAATAATTACCGCAATAAAGGCGCAGAAGTGCAAGAGCCATTGCAGGGGATGCTGTTTTAAATCCTTACTACTATATTTCTAGTAATACAGTTGACTGCGTTCAAAAAGGATGCTATCTCTTCGTCCATGAAACTAGAAATCATAGCATCGCGCATGAATGCGCTTGGAAATGAAACCCGCCTCAATATTTATCTTGTCCTTGTAAGGTCGGGTGTTGATGGACTGGCGGTTGGCGATATACAAAAGAAACTCGATATTCCAGCTTCCACCCTCACCCATCACCTTAAACGTATGACCCTTGCAGGTCTCATTCGACAAGATAAGTGCGGCACTACTCTAAAGTGCCACGCCGACTATGAAGCAATGTCACAAACATTTGATTACTTTTCAAACCAGTGCTGCATTGACGGACGCTGCCCCACCATAGACACTCAACCAAACCCTCCTCAAAATAAGGATAAATCATGAGCAATTCAATCACAGAAAATGTAAAAAAAGGCTATGGCGCAGTCGCAAAGCAAGGGCTGTCGTCCAGCAATCAAGGCGTGAGTAATATCGCCAAAGCCTTTGGTTATTCTGACGATGAACTCACCTCTATTCCTGCGGAATCTAATATGGGCTTGTCTTGCGGCAACCCTACCGCAATGGCTTCTATTAAAGAGGGTGAAGTGGTGGTTGACCTTGGCAGCGGCGGCGGATTAGACGTATTTTTAGCGGCGCAAAAAGTGGGCGATAGCGGTAAGGCCATTGGCATTGATATGACCGAAGAAATGATTAGCTTGGCGCGCAAAAATGCAGAGAAAGGCGGCTATAATAATACTGAATTTCACTTGGCGGAAATTATCAAGATGCCGCTGGAAGATAACAGCGTGGACTGCATCATTTCGAACTGTGTGCTTAATTTGATTGAAGACAAACCCGCTGCGATTAAAGAGATTTTCCGCGTGCTTAAACCAGGTGGCCGCCTCGCTATTTCTGATATTGCGCTTACAAAACCATTACCACAGATATTAAAAGACGATGCTGCGGGCTGGAACGCCTGTTTTTCAGGCGCAATTGCGATTAGCGACAATGAAAAAATGTTAAAAGATGCTGGCTTTGGCAGTGTTGATATTCAAGACGGAAATTCTGATCTTAATGCTTATAAAGAAGGTAATGTTGAAGGCTGCTGCGCCCCTGTTGCCCCCAATGCCTCAGGTGACAGTTCTGGATGTTGCGGCGGCTCTACTCCCGCGCCTGTAAAAGAATCCGAAAGTTCTGATTGCTGCGGCGGATCAACGCCCGCGTCTGCGAAAGAAACAGAAAGCTCTGGATGCTGCGGTGGTGACGACACAGAAGCCAAGCCTGTCACCAGAGAAGACGAAAAAGCCTATCACGAGCATATGACCAATATTATGGCACAAGTCGATATTAATGATTTTGCCGCAAGCGTGAAGATTTTCGCCGTAAAACCGTAATTTATAAACAATCGTGATTTTAAAACCGACACAGCTTTAAAAAAGGCAACTCATCTGTTATTGACTAATAATAGAGGTTGCCTTTTGTGTTTAAAACACACATTTATTTAAAAATTTTTGGAGAAGCTATGCGTTATTTTTGGGTCATTATAAGCACTTTATTTTTAACATCCGTCATAACACAAACTGCGCAAGCCCAAGACGACCGAAGCACAAAACAAAGCCCTTTTTTCAATAAAAAATTCTTTAAAAAGAAATTACGCAAAAAGCGCAACACGATTCGCGGCCTTACTTTTTCCGAATATAGCACAGAAAAACCCAATTATAAGAGCTTCAAACTCAAGATTAATAGCATTAAAGAGCGTGA
>JAUTBZ010129093.1:0-14483 GCA_032361785.1 Lepetodrilus galriftensis | reverse complement strand
TCTCGAAACTTCTTAAGATCTTCTTAGCTTAAGAACGTGAATAGCTCATGCTATAGGTATCCTTAAGATAAAGTTAACAACGTTCTTAGGCTAAGAAGATCGTAAGAACGTTTCGAGAATATGGCCCCTGGTTCCACAGAACATTCGTGGCTTGGAAACGCCTTTCTGTTCACTATGTAGCTTAATGTATGTCATCCCTAGTCGTCATCAAGTCATCTTCCAGTAAGCCTTAAGACCTCTCGATAACACTGGTGTGAATGAATCACATGTGCATGCTATATAGTTGATTCTGCGTCTTTACATTGAAAGAATGGGCAGGGTGGACATATCATTTCTATACCTTACTGGCCATACTTCCGGTGAAGGAGTGCAAGTGGTGCCGAGGTACCAGTTTCTCCGTAGGAATCTTCCAGTCTAGACGTTCCAGCTCGGAACTGTCGTGTCGTCGCCTAGTAACGAAATATTTCACGAAATTAAAGTACATGAGCAAATTATATTGGAAATTCTTTTGGCGATAACCTTAATTTCATAATATCAATAATGCATGTATGCTAAGTAAATCAATATAATGTTTATTATGTTTGCTTTAATTTACTCAAACATTATTCAATATTAGCATAGTATAGCGTGCTCATACCTTAACTATCATATATCAGGGCAAATTGTACTTTACCATACTATATAAAGGGTAGTCACAAGTTCTTTACTAAAAGAGTCGATTCTTGTTTTTACTGGTCGACAATCTATTACGTAAAACTATTCTGCATATGTTTGGTAACGATGTACGCCATTGGACTGACTGAATAAGTTTATGATTGCATGCTCACGCACGAAACTTTGAGTTGATCATGAAATCGTACTCAGAAATGTTTCGTAATCGCCTTGCACGGTGTTTTGTGTCTTACATAACCTAATTCCAAAGATAACGATTGGACCTGTCTATTGTGTGAAACTTAGAATCTAATGACACAATCAGTGAAACAGACTAACAATGCCATATTTTGGACCAAACTATTTGCTGAATAAATATTACAAGGCTGTACTAATAGAACCGGACATCATGCGCTGCATGCAAATGCGATCAACGCGAACATCAAATTCATTATCACAGACAAGAAGATTAAATGCATTAATTCGATTGTAATGAAATAGCGGGTAGGGTTTAATTGCAATTTACTGATACTGATTGAAGATTGTCTCCCGTGAACCGGTAGATGGCGCACTCACAAACATAATGCATATATTCCATGAGCTCTGATGATGTCTTATCATTCTGCTTTGTCTAGTATGTCTAAATGGTCATGATTGGAGCAGCACAAGTCCTATCTATGGTAGGACGCTAGTCATACTAGTATATAGTTATCGCCTCGATCGATATTCATGTAGTGTATGATCTGCTTTTATTGTTTTATTGCTGGTCAACTAAATCATTAATTATTGTAGAGGTCGTGAATCTATCGGCACTAGACCTGCATCCAGAGTTATCTTGTGAACGTCAAGTTGATATCGCATGCATGATATAATCGCTTGAACACTGATACAGGAACCTACCCATGTTCTTCGTGCATGTGTGAATATTATATTAACGCTTGCATTTAGAACAACCAAACGCTATCGCCTTTTGTTCGGTCAAGTATAACATGGGAATTAACGCTAGCATCCTCAAGTTGTATATGTGCATATGTCGTCTGAGTACCTGCATTTAGAAGACATTACACTAGTCATCACTGTCAACGAGAATGTAAGTATCTAGAAACGTGATGCATCGTTTCATTAATTGCAACAAGTGAAAACAATACTCATATTAATTTGTCATATATATATATATATATATAATTTATATATATATTAGATAGAAGAGCCATGCATATGCGTGTTTGAAAATAGCGCAGTAATGTATAGGCTCCCGGAGTGCATGCATGTTATTTTACAAATTACCTGTAAATATACTGCAACAATGCCGAATGAAATCTTAGCATTGTACGTTGACGCATTAAGGGTTGCTGTATAACATAGTTCAACTTCAAAACTGTACATAAATTGGTGAATATTTTGGCGATTACGTTGTTCTGATCTGGAGTATAATTGCTAAAATTCATGAAGTATTTACCGAGATAATCTGCGAAATAGGGTATTTCAAGCCAAACTAAAATAGATAATTGACATAACGAACTCAATACTGTGGCTAGACGTCTCGGATTGCATGAGGAATGTTTATTAAATGTTTATGTGAAACCTTCTACGACATCAATATCTTGCCCCGACCAGGCATCTTACCGCACCCTACCCTACGTGGCATGTCAACGGCCTTAACTAATTTCTTCATACATCTCCACTCTACACGTCGTGTCGTGCTCATCGATCAGTGGATAATCCAGGCATCTGCGAAAACAGCGCTTCTCTGTATCTGTCACATGAAAGGATACTTACTTGCGGATAAGTAACAATGAGACGATAACTGCAACAACGGTGACGACGACGCCGACAACAGATCCCGTGATTATTGGCATCACTATGGAAACAAATGAAAGAATACTATTATCATTAAACATAGATATATCAGCTTTAAATATTCCTTTATAAAGCATCACTGACATTAACAGCTTAAGTATTACGACTGCCTGAAAGCCCGTAGTCTAGCCTAAATATAATATTATTATTACTGATTTATGTGCATGTAGTTATCTACATTTAACAAAAGAATTATTACGAAAAATGGTTACATCGAAAACGGCACAATAGCAATAGGGCGCCAAATTTCATCATCGAAAACGGCACCTCGAAAATGGCACCTCGGTATATAAAATGCCCCCATAAAAGTCATGGTGCCATTTTCGCCAATTCACTGTTCTAATTTTTGCCAGATTTGTGCCACTTTGACTAGTTACCTTATGGCCTGCACAAAATATGAATTTACCGTTTCTATATATTGAAATTAATCTGTCAAATGAGACAACTGTGTGCGACAATATAGACAATAATGTTCAGTTATGAAGAAGTCCATTTCATGCAGTATTGTGTGTTCGGGCTCAATTCCAAATCCATTCATACGACTTGCCTATTGATCCGATTTTATTGTTATTTTGATATTGTTATGGATTTGAAAATAACGTGGAAAATATGAAGATTTTAAGGTCATGCATTAGACGAACCATTTACTTTGCTACGTTGTAGTCTCCGCTTGAAAGTAGGCCAACAGTACTTTAAAAGCACAATATATAGTTCTTTAACTACTTTTGACGCCTTATTTTCAACTATAGACACCTTATTTTCAACTATTGACACGGTAAGTTCAACTATGGACGCATTAATTTCAACTATCGATGCCTTACTTTCAACTTATCACGCCTTAGTTGCAACTATATATAGTGTACGCTATCGACTGCTTCTCTGTAATATATACTATTGTATGTTCTAATATTTATGATGCACCTGTTTTGTATATTTGTATAACAGTTAAAAGTGCAAGATGCATGTATTATATAAATATTCTAATAGATGGAAACCGATTTCCGATACGGACAATAGTGACCCGTTCAAAGAAGCATGTGGGTCACAATGGCGCCATGCTAATGATTTCGTGACGTGGAAACCAAAACACCAACACTGAATTGTATATAGTGTAAATGTTTAAAACACTGTTAAAGCGCCATTGCACATGCTGGAGATGGTACACAACCAGAATCTACTGGGATTTGGGTCCGTCTTCAAGAACACTTGAAACAGGGGCTCTATTTAAAGAATCCTACTATAGTAGTACGACTGAATGGTTATTAATATAGGTATAAATATGTCACGACTTGTACTTGTATTTCTGCCCTATATTTCCTTTGAGTGTTTTGGTACTGGACTAGTATAGACCCACGTTTGGCTTCATCGGCTAATGCTCCAGATGAAGACATGACATACTATACATAAGAAAACTGAAATCCTAAAAATAATAATTCTCAACGCTATATTTCATGCGAAGTACGACCACTACCGCGTGTATGACGGAAATAGACAACTAGCTAGTGCGCCGCACTTAAGTGCGGGAAGTTTAATGTAAACCTACCGAAAAGATTAACGAGACTAAATTAAATATACGTCTCCATTTAGTCAAAAGCGGATGAAGCCAAGCAAAATCCCACTTTGGAAGTGTCAGTGTTCTTACCAGGGAAGCCAAAGTTGCTGGGTTAATATGAACGTATTGGGGTCATATGTGGGTGGCTTGAGGCTTAGATGTTACCAGCTGAATGTAACAATACAATTACTGAACATGTCAATATATATTATATTCTGAATGTGGAAAAACACATTCTAAACAAATCTGAAAGTGTTAATACAGATACTGAACAAATATGAACCCATCTGCACATGTCAGTGACGATGCTGAACGTGGAAACACATTTTCTAAACAGATCTGAACATGGCAACGCAGATTCTGAACAGATATGAATATGGCAATACAGATTCTGAACATATCTGAGCATGCTGGATAGAGTCTACTCAGGATTCATCTAGTGCTGTAGCATCACTCCACTGGCCGACATATAGGATGCTTAATACTTTAACCTGATGTCATAGCAACACTGCTGCCTACAATACGAGCAGGGATGTGTTATTATCTCATAGTTTAGCAGGTCGTGCCCTAGTGCACATCAACTCGCAGTATTACTAATATGTTATTGTTGTTCAATATTATGTTCTCATCCGGAAGGGCGGGGTGCAGGTTGTTGCTAATTAAAATAGAGTAAATTAATGCTTTGGAGTTTCGATAAGCGACATCTAATTACGTTGCAATGGAAAGGTGAGCTAACACATTTATTCATACCTTTTACGATGAAATTACTACGATTTTGTTCCATTAAATCTCAGTGTTGTTGTCATTACTGCAAATGGCAAATTTTAAAGAGATATTCGAAGGCAATACATGTCTAAATGTAACACTTCAAAGCTTTTTTGTTTAAATATGCATCCCTACGGTGGTTTTAGATAATGAACTGATTATGACGCAGATTTCAGCATTTAGCAAATTGAGAAAATAGGTAAAAGAATCCTTAATACATTATGTGAATATTAATAATTGTACTTTTAGCACGTACCTACGTGTGTTTCATCTCGTGTGCAGTGTATACATACATACGTAATACATGTAACATTGATGAAATGGATAAATAAATTGATGGATGATACTTGTTTCGTTTTGATTTTATCTGTAAGCTTTAAGAGTGATAAGCTTTTAAGATGTCTACCGATATCAAACTGGTATTTGTTTGTGTAACCTTCTTTAGATTACGCCTCTAAGAGTGAGATTACCTATGTAATACATCAATACAGATACCATTACTCACTCACATCTACCGACAACTTAGATGGAATTGAAGCCCTTAAAACCTAAACTAGAGTTATGGTTAGCATAAGCCGGCGACGATAGCCTCGAATGATGAATTACTAACCCTCCAACAAACACACACACACACACACACACACACACACACACACACACACACACACACATATATATATATATACACATACACATACACATACATACATACACACAGACACATAACAGTGAAAACAGTAAGAGTACAGTGTTATGCGCATTATAGATATACGTCAATTACCATTTACATGTAAATACAATTATTGATTCACATGTCGTTTTATAAGAGCATGCGGTATTTAGACGGAATAACAATCCGTTGGTCGGACCATCTCCCGAGCATTCAAACTGGCGAAGAAGACCATTGATATTTATAAGACGTAAAACTCATCTGATTCAGAAAAGGAAATAGAATTGTACTCACACAAATTAGAACAGTTTTCTCCATCCCAGCCACACTCCGGGTGGCCTGTGGGTACGATGGTGGAACCCCCGGGCCAAATCACAGTTTTATTCAGTACCAGGTAACCTCTACCACTGAAAGATAAAGACACAAACATCACTGTTTCTTGGTCTAGATATCATGTTTATAACACAAATGCTAAGGAATCAACGCTATAAATTTACAATAAATATCACAGTAAAGATTAACTCATGACGTATTGTAAAATAATTATTTCAGAATATTTACTATTAATGGTAATGTTACAAACTAATTATTAAGTATTAAGTATTCCGAATATAACACAGAAGTACTCTTTATGGGATGTAGATGTACTTCTGGACATGTAATGTATCTGATAAATCCAGTAGAATGTGCATTAGAGAATCCTCATAATTATGTCAATTATGAATTAATACAGTCATATATGTTTATGCCATATAAACAATTTAATTGCATACAGGTTCTCTGTTTTGTATTGTTATAGGGATCGGACATGTAAAGTCCAGGCCACCTATTCTAGAGACAAAACTTAAATATTCATCTAGTAGGTCTATGGAAATGTTTTATCTTATCTTAACAGGCTCCTGAATTGTAATAATCTTCACAAATTGTAATTTCTGCCATGAAATGTATTTATTTTAAATGCCCTGAATTGTAATAACTGGTCGACCTGAATTGTAACACAAATTGCACGGAATTGTAATAAGTCCCATTGGTCCGATTTGTATTCAGGTTTACTTGACTTGTTATTAGATAGAATACAATGAAAAATAAGTACCCTGTTGAACGAGGACAAAATTGAAGAGTAAATCTAGTTTTGAATACAAGCATTAAAATGTTGGGTAGATTATTAAATTCCAGGGTGCTATGTACATCGTGATGTAAGCACGTTAGCCGATAATATTTTGGTCAATAAAATACGTTTAAATAAATCCCCTGAAAAAAAGTGTTGAATGTATCATTTGTGATGAATAAAGTTAAATGTGCGTTAGAGTATGTTCTCAGTAACTTTCATTTGTCCGTCAAGATACTAGTATGGTACATAAAGGATGTTACACAATGTTGCATATAGTATCAACTTTACGTCAATAGTCTAATAAGTACAAGTTTATGTACGAACTTTAGGCCTCCATTCCACACAGACCACGAATCCCACGAATCGCTACGAATTGTTAAATTTAGGATTCGTAAGTAATCGTGAAATTTTGCACAATGCCTCTATTCGACACAGACTACGAATCGCACGAATCGCACGAATCCCACGAATCCCACGAATCGCAGCTAATTATTAAATTCCTGACGCTAGAACATGTTAACTACAACAGACTGATGCAGGAGCTGAGGGTGGAAGATTATAATTGAATTCGTGACTATTCTTGACAGTTAGTATGTGTATGCGTATACAACAGTTAAGAATACCTACGAATGCCTACGAATTTGTTACGATGGTTTGGAATCGGGAGTTCGTGGCCCAAACTTTGAACAGCTCAAAACTTTTGCCACGAATTTCCGATCGCTCAGAATTGCAAGAATTGACTACGAATAAATACGAATCAGTTAATAACTTTACGAACTGATTACGATTCAATTACGAATCCTAAAATGGTCTGTGTAGAATAGTAGCATTTAGCGAGTGCAATTACAATTATTTTAATATAATAGGATATAAAGTTGATATTAAATAGAGCATCTTGTAGTATCCTATTTATTTCCCCAGGTGTATTCTATAGTCGATTCAATCGGAAAAAACAATATGTCGAGGAAATGCAAACTTGTCAAATTTCCGTTATCAATAATTATTTGAAATGACTCAATATAGTGTGATTTTGCCTTCTTTTATTATTGGTAATATATATATTCATCAACATATCGAAATATATCCTAGACAACACTCTGGGGTAATAAAACATCATATGAAATATGAAATATTATCCTGTAGTAAATATTACTTCACGGGAAGTATATTTGCTAATCAGCATTGTCGCCTAGCAGGAGGTCGCCACGCTAGGCACTTACATGGAATTGAAACAGTTCCCCGTGTCTCCTAAAACTGACCCTTTTTGACTCCTGGCTATAGGTGTGTAGATGCCGTCAACCAGATTGTGCAGCATATAGCTGACAAGACGGCTTCCATCCGCCTGGATGTGTATAGGACCTGTGATACCTGTAGAACATATAGGATATAGTTATAGTAGGCAACCAATCAGAGGGTAAACATGTGAAATGCTTAGCCTATCAGAAACCGGAGAAATCAATCAGAAAGCATATAACTTACAGCCTGTATTTACCAGTCACAAGGTAAAGATACAAGAAGTTCATGAAAGGTAGAGTTTAGCTTAGCCAATGAAAAGACAGGACACACAATAGGTACACCAATCAGAAAGCATATAACTCACGGTCTAGATTTACCAGTCAGAAAGTAAAGATACAAGAGGTTCAGGACAGAGATAGTTTAGCTTAGCCAATGAAAAGACAGGACACAATAGGTTCACCAATCAGAAAGCATATAACTCACAGCCTAGATTTACCAGTCAGAAGGTAAAGATACAAGAGGTTCAGGACAGGGATAGTTTAGCTTAGCCAATGAAAAGACAGGACACAATAGGTTCACCAATCAGAAAGCATATAACTCACAGCCTATATTTACCAGTCAGAAGGTAAAGATACAAGAGGTTCAGGACAGCGATAGTTTAGCTTAGCCAATGAAAAGACAGGAAAGAATAGATTCACCAATCAGAAAACATATAACACCAATGGTTTACCAATCAGGGGACAAGCATACACTAGATGCACCAGAGTAGTCAGAGTCAGGAATGGATGCTTGGACAAACTGTAAATGGCACCACAAAGACTTTCCCATGACATGACTGGCCACTTGCGTTACCATTTATCGGTAGTTCGTTTAAAATTTCGATATTGATTGAAAAGTAATCCGACGACTTAGCAATAAACCTAGATATAATAGACAATATAATTCCTGCCTCACTATACTATTTCTATATAAATATCCTTGAGGTCATCAATATGAGTAATGAATGTAAAACAACATAGTTCTTTTAGGCCTAGTCTTCCCACTATGTTGGTTTAATATTATATCGTATCACTTGGCAAATACTTTTCTAATAACACTGTCATTTGATTGGTTGGATTATTGAACTGAGCTACTTTCGAGATAATTCACTCCTAACATTGTAATCACAGTAGTTATATTAGAAAAATACAAAGACTTACTGAATTAGTATTGCGCTACAAGTTAAATGTACAAGGATATATTTTGTTCTCTAATGCATACCGTCCCATTGTTGGTATGGTACATATTTTTAACTCTTTGATATTTTAATAACCAGCAAATATTGTAATAGGTTAGTGAAATTGAGGATAGTGGATATATGAGTCATGTAAAGACTTCACAACCTGAAACATTGACTCCATAGACATTGAGCGCCACGGACATGCCGTCAATAGCACTGGTGTTCTGCGACAGACTCAGGTTGAGGGCTACGGCGTACAGATAGATAGAGTCTGCTAGTAGAGCCTGGTGGATGCCGTGCTGAAAGGTCAAAGGTCAGAGTTCATTAATTTTGAGACGTGCGTGGTGCCATGTATATTTCTTGTCTTGAATTCTGTATTTCAAATTTAACCGAACCAGTTCCCGTACAACATTGATCAACAATTCCGCTTTCAGGAAACGGACGTACTATTAGTCCGTAATCGTCCGTAATTGTGTCTGGATTTCACGAAATTGTCGTACCGTAGTCCGGGCGCCAGTGTGCGCATGAGCCAAGGTTTTACTAACGCCAGAAGTGAGGAAAACCTTGATTCACGCTTAGACAACGATAGTACCAATTTCGTGAAAAGGACAAAACAGTAACTCGCTACAAATGTATGTTTGATTGCATGAATCACTGTTATCATTACAATAGTTGTAATTAGCCATAGTACAACGTATTGTAGTTGTAATTAGCCATAGTACAACGTATTGTAGTTGTAATTAGCCATAGTACAAAGTATTGTAGTTGTAATTAGCCATATTATAAAGTAGTGTAACGATAAACTTGTATTATGTAATAGAATTATACTTGTAGTGGGTTCCAAAATAAATGTTGACTTTGTGGAGTACAATGGCCTACTTCGGGCGGTTACGCTAGTTTATCCCGGAAGTGTCATTGCGTATGGCTAGTTGTTGGTAGACAAGCTTTCGTGCTCCGTGCGCATATTCGTGACTTCACTCTAGCCTTGCTTTCGCGACTTCGCGCGAACTCTAGCATTTCTCTAGCTCCACTAGAAACCGCCCGAAGTAGGCCAGTATGGTGGGCAGCTAACTCTAGCGTGTACAGTTCTTAGGCTGCTGCCAAGGATTATTAATTGAAAGGACGTGATCATATACTTATTCTGACACCGATGTGTCCGTAGGTCTTACTTCATAGTGATTGCCAATGTACACATCCCCTCTCCGCTCCATTTCCCTGAGGAAGGACTGATAGGTAGCAGTCTCTGGTTGCACGTCAATGGTTACGTCGAGAAGGCCTGCAACAATATACAAACTGGACAATACATCTCTAGCATTCAACAAACTGCCTGATGACTGTCAGAGCCAACTAGCCGTGGTAGTGGCCTAGTGGCTGCAAGTGCGTCATGTCTATTTTTAGAATTTCGAAGAATAACATATAAAACTAGAACTTCCGGTGATAGGTAAACAGAAGCCTTGACCTTAAGTTGATGAAAACTCCAGAGAAAATCTTAATACGACGTATCCTTAAATTGCTGTTTGATTCAGAGATGAATTATGTTGTTAATCATGGTTCATGGGTAATACATCGGGATGCAACGTAAGGTACATAAAAAAGACAACAGCCATACACTTTTCACCTACACGCTTATCATCAAATTCAGTAAACTGGGCACGTCTAAAAATAGAATTGGCTCCACTTGCAGCTCCTATTGCATTTATTTTTTTTGTATTTGAGTTCAGAGTCGCTTTCAAGATTATTTCACTTACATCACGACTTGTCAGTTTAGAGCAGGAGGAAACCCGCAACATCCGTAGCCGCCGAATATTACTGTGAGCACCGGCTGGTACTGATAAAACAAGGACGATATCTGCATATTGCCACTATACAGCTATTAAATATTGCATCAGAAAGGTAAACTTTCGCGAACTCGGAACCTTTGGCTCCGATGTCCAAACGTTCTACCACTGCGCTACCACCCGTCCCTCGTCAAGCATAGTAATGCCTGACCATACTACAATGGCAATGCAGTGTACGACAGTGGAGGTAGCGAACTGGTGTTGGCTAAACAAGAGTGGTACACCTCACTGGATTCCATCTTCAATATGTCCAAAGAACACGTAAAAAGATGATACAGATCCTTGGCTGTATCTTGATTATCGATGAAAATTGATGATAAAGCTTCCCAGGTCTTCGTTCAGAGCAATGGAATTGGGTTCCATTAATTAAGGCCTTAATTGTATCCCATCATTGAAACGAACCCACACAGTAAGAGGCTGACTAGTACAAGAGCCAATGCTAAGGCCTATTCGTATTAACCATAGTTTTAACAAGAAATCTTAATATGAATATCCTATATAGAGAGGGACATATTTTGTTATTCAAATACACATCAACATGCTGAGAATGCATGCTACTATTATAGCAATGAATTTTATACTACATTTGGTAATGTACCTCTGTATGGTCAATTGGCTTATTGTATTATATGTATTCTATATATAATTCTGCATAGTTCTTGGTAATGTAGCAGACCTAGTTTGGTTGCATTGATGAGAAATAATGATTGATTTCTCAAAACATGCCAAAGAGGCACTTGCCTGCTCATCTGGTTAGCAAATGCCCTGTCTCTATCACCCAGAGTTAATATTGGACAAATCGTCAGTGTCAAGAACATGATCTGTAAACTAGATGTTCGCAGTGATGTTTTAGTTCGACTACCTTAATCGTACAGCCAGTGATATGTGACGTCACATCTGTCTATTTCCAAGTGTGGAATACTCTTCATTGAGTAGAACGACACAGTTCACAATCCAGAAACCCTAGTCTGTATGTGTCAACCTTCATGGACATGTTTTGGATAAAATATATAAAACAGTAAAAATGTGTCTAGAAGTAAATGCAATGGTTTAATATGTGTCTTATCACGTTCTTCACCAAAGAAAAAGACTAAAGATATTATCTTCTTTTAAAGACAGAAAAAAAACCCAGACAACTGTATGTGTCAACCTTTGGATAAAAACTATAACACAGTGGTCAAAATGTACCTAGAAGTACACTCAGAGGTCTAACGTTATCTTTATCACGTTCTTCACCAAATAAAACAAAAATAAGATAATTTTCAAAAAAGGCCTAAAAAAAGGCAACCGTATTATATCTGAATGTGTGGAGTGGTAAGCAGCTGGTAATAAGGGTGTATCACACCAGTGTTATTTACAACCTACCGTACTACCATTCGTGACTTACCCTTCTACACAATGCGCTGCGGTGAGCACCCACTGGGCGTGAATCAGCACTCCTCCACACCTGTGCCAAGGCTCCACAGCAGCGATGATCTGAAGCGACACCTGCCATGGCCACTTCCGGGGTTGGGACAGAGCGCCACCTATGATCATCGGTTCTGACATCACTCCGCACTGGTCTGAAAACGAAGAGGTCATGTTAACAGAATACCTATATATAGTATTGCTATAATTCAGTAAAACAACTGGGGGCCTATTCTCGAAATATTCTTAACGATTCTTATAGCAAACTGTGTTTAGGCTAAGAGGTTCGTAAGAACGTTTCGAGAATAGACCCCCCAGCCCCTGATAGGCCTATAGCAAAACTTAACTTGTATCTATGGTGATGCAGTAGCATATGCCACGACCTATTTCAGGAAGCCATTAATCCTTTTCATACTAGAACACGTATCTATAATCTTTGTTTCATACACACAAAAACAACCACATTTATTTGTAACGTTTTATCTTGCTAAAACCAGACTCTAACCAAAATAGCTGTTTTTGAACAGTGTATATGATACTGACATGAATAAAAAATACAACATGTAATGGGCTGAGGGATGTAAACAGGAAGTGTCGTCACTTGGTGAGCATGCGTAGCATAGTCGTGTTAGTAATGTCAGAATTGTATCAGCATTGATTGTACCAAAAGGATTTTCTAAGTTCCGCTGGGATAAGAAATTGATGACTTGTATTTGCCATTTACAAAGCAAGGACTGGTCGGGTATTCATGTTCGGTGGCAGGATATACCTTGAGCTAGCACCAACAGCCGGTGGAAATCCGGTTTAGTTCAAGTAGGGCATGTTCTTACAAACCATGCCAGCCGTGACACGAATATTGAAAGCGACTTTAAACTTCAATTCAACCAACTACTCAAATACGTTAGAGGACATCTAATCATATTTATTTATCTATGCGTCGGACCAAAATCACCCTTTCTCGTAATATCGATACAGCCAATTTGACAAAATAGCCAACTACGCGAAAGTATGACCGATATATTTATTTATTTTAAATTGGGGTTTAGGGCCGCTTTAACGATTCTTTCACTAATATTTCGGCTTGTCATTTGTTTTCAAAATTAAACCGGCCCCCAACATCCGTAACGATAATAATATGACGCTGTACCTGTTTATATTATTATGCGAACTTTTCTTTCCATATTTTTCCTAATTAGGAATAGTATACGGAGATTTTACAAAATATATGTAATATTGCATACAAATATTAACTATCCACTTTTAGCGTAACTCTATTTTAAGATAAAACAGGACAATGATGCTTTCAAAATACGACTGGAAGCTTGTGTATCTCTGGATTTCTGTGAACCAGTAAATAATGTATTCATTTAGAACTCAGACTACGGTTATAATGCATCACAGACATTTTTTTCTTGGTAAAAAAACACGGCAAGCCCGTTTAAAATACAGCCGAAATCGCTATCTTGTTTTTCGACCGAATACAATCAAAGAAAACGGAAAATAGTTTCTAGAAGAACGATAAAAACAAAAGTGCACTTTTGTAACAGTTATATCATACCATGTCAGACATCATTGTGAAATATGTATTCAAATATGAAGATGTCAAACATTAAGTGCCAGGGATTATTATCGTGAATAATAATGATTGTTTGGGGCTTATAGGACCGTTTTATCAGCTGTATTTTGCTGTTGACAGTGTGATGAGTGAATGACAAGAATATTTGAAGTCACAATTGAACACCTTTGTGAGGGTACCTTTTTGCACTAAAACATCTTTCAGCAATAAGCTGTCGATGAAAATATTAACCATATCATATTATGGTGTACACGGTTACTGCTCAGTTAATACACTTCGAAAAGTGTGTATTCCTAATATGCAGTTACCACTCGCATTTTCAAAATTATATGATTCGCTAATGAACCTTATCATTTGTTACAATGTAAAATGCAAATTATAGAATTATCAGAGTAGGGTGAAAATTATACTACAAATGGCGAGATTTATCGATGTTACTACAACCATAGATTCATTAATCCTCATCAGTACAGATGTCAAAACTTACTAATCCGTACAACAGGGGTCCGTTTGGACCCCAGAACTATTTCAGGCCTTTCTGATGTATATATTCAGTATACCTTTGTCTCTGAATGTAGTTATATGATTATTAAGACCC
>JAUTBZ010129082.1:0-14487 GCA_032361785.1 Lepetodrilus galriftensis | reverse complement strand
AAACTTTTGTATGAACCGCTTCGCGGATTCATACAGTTTGCACATCAGTTTTTACGTTCATACCTCGATGAACGCAACAAATATTCCAGTCAATCCTTAAGTAACCGATAATCGATTATGAAATCCCAACCGATTCCCATCACTAATCGTGACACCCCTCGTGTATGTTGTACACCTGGGTTAACGTTCCAGTTGTAATTGTTTATTAATTTTCCAATAACATCTAAATGTCGAGTAACAGAAAACGGCCTTCACTGACGTTGGCTCCAATTAACAAACTCTCTTGGTAAACTTTGACATTACTTTGTTGTTCTGGAAGGTCATGTGGTATAAATCTGGGTCTGACGATAAAGTCAAAACGTTTAGAGGCCATATTTTAACTGGAACACCTTATGTTATTTTTCTCTTCTACGCGAGTTCAAATATTTGCAAGTTTGGTTGCCATGACTCTAATCAAACAAGGATGAATAATTCATGAACTATATGATGATTTAGTCAAACTGTGATCAATTAATTACTACCGTTCAGTGTTTTTCTCTTCAATATGTCAATATGTCATAGGAAGTTGACCTGACCTTGACATGGAGCAGAATTATTTCTTCTAATTGGAAATATATATATTTTTTAATCATGATGATGATGATGATAACAATAATAATAATAATAACAATAATAATAATAAATTAATAATAATAATAATAATAATGCATGTAATAATAATAATTTATTTGAGTTGTTATTATTATTACTATTATTATTATTATTATTATTATTATTATTATTATTATTATTATTATTATTAATTATTATTATTATAATTTGCCCAAACCAGTATTTCAGTATTGTATACAATAAAATGTTCCATGAATTTTTCATGATTTTCATGTCGCTACTACTGAGTAAATAAATTACGTAACAAATTGGTGCAGATTACATTCATTTGAATGTCTGAAATAACAAGAGCGTTTATATTTAATAATTTAACTTGCAAGCGCAGCGGAATAATATTTGATATTGACATTAGCCGCGACCAGTAAACTGTCAATCAAGCACCTGGCCTAAGAAAATTTCGTTCATCAAAGTATGAATGCAATGTTTTAGAGTCACGTGAACCAATTAGATTGTCGGATTGACAATAGATTTATTTATTATCTGATGCTCGTCAGTGTTTTTGGTAATCACTCAGTCTCGGTTATATTCTACTACTAGGTAGTAGTGAAGGCCACTCTGACCAATGTTAAAGGCTGATGTAGGGTATCGGGTTTTTTAAATGCTTGTTCAACATGTGCCGATGTTCACGCTATTTCTAGCATGCCGTTATCATTCATCACTGAGAGCTGAATTCTTGAAGACTTCCATGGTTTGCTGGGATCCATTGGGCTAAACTAATTTGGGAGCATTTTTTTCAACAACCTTTTTTAAGTCGTGTGGCTTGGATTTTGGTTAATTGACGTAAGATGGATTTGTTTTTCGTGTAATTGTGCTATTGAGACAGCGTATATGTGTAATGATTAAATTTTGATTAAAATATCTATTAAAAATCGTTATTGATGATTAATTTAGACTTTAGATGTGAATTTGATTTAAGTAGTGTATTGTACATTAAAAAATTTAAATGCGACTTCTGTATTGAAAATATAACGTAAACTGTTCTTTGAATGCTGGTATAAAAACAAATTTAAGAAATGCATTAAGAAATAAAACTTGAACTTTCGCATACTTAGAAAATAATAAATTGCACTTTTTAACCAAGATTGTCAGTTTTGGACACATGTTTCCAAATATTGACATTTTGAAGCACTCGTTTTCAGACAGTTCTGAAAATGGAACTCAAAAAGTTGAACTTACGAAGAGTTTGTTGTTGATGTTTAAAAGAGAAAAAGCATGTTAGGCTGTGATGTATGCCAAAAGGTGGCGTTGGAAGTGATGGGCATGTCTTCACCACAGCCTCGGGCTGTTAGCAGCACTTCCGTATTCATTTCATTTGGCATCAAAAAGAAACCGAAATTGTCTGTGTTATTCACGTTTTGTGCAATCCAATATATTTATTATAATACTTCCTTTGCAAAATATTTGGCATTATGTTGTTGCTGTGGTGTTGCTGTACTCTTGGTCAGCGCACATAATAAAATGGAAATCTTTGGGAAATTATTAGACGTCATGTATGACATATGTTCAGAAGTTTATAGCCGTACCTAAAGGAGCGATACCTTTGTGAAGGAATTTCTTAGGCTTTAGTTTATTTCTTTACCTCTGCTGCTCACATCCGGAGAGATAAAACCTGAGTCTCGGAAATACGTCGCGTCAACTGGAACTTGAACAGTTGCTAGGTACAAATATTATTCATCATTGCTGCTAATTTTTTTCGCGCTTCTATCAGAGGACGGGGGTTAATTTGAGGTGTTTTTATTGTCTGCAGATCGGAACAATCCATGTTTTGGAACGGCTGTCATAACAAGATGCTATTGCACTGTGTTGGTCTATATTTCACACCAAATACATTCCAGGACTTTCCGAGCCTTTTCTGTGCCTCTGTACCGTAGAACTGTGGCCTTCACTCAGGGGGAGATAACAGTGTGGTTCTGCCAGAATGAAGACCACACAAAATGTCTTTTAATCAGGATCATAGGGTTGTTAACTTTCACCACTTGGAGCGAGATGTCTGTATGGTTAGAATGTCTCTTGATAGGGATTGTGAGATTGTACCGTTTTTAACTGTACAATATCAGTATTTAACTCTAACATATCGGAGGGTGTCTGAATTCATTGTATTTAAGTTTATGGTAGCGAGGGTGGCGCCAAAGTTCAAATAGATTCCGTTGAGATTCCGGTGCCACAGAGTGTACTGCCTATACCGCGAGTGTTGGAGAGTATATTGGAGAGGATTCCGCCTGTATCAGTGTCTTGTCTATAGTAATTGTCTTTATAAGTTTAAGGTAGAGGGGTGGTACCTAGTTGAGGTTGTTTGGTGCTTTGTTGAAATTCCCGCATATCCAAGAATTCTGACTGAATTCTGACTATATGCAGTGGAAGTGGGGAAGTATTTAAGTGTAGATGTGGAGTACTGTGGTTTAGACTATATACAGTGGAAGTGGGGAAGTATTTAAGTGTAGATGTGGGGTACTGTGGTTTAGACTATATACAGTGGAAGTGGGGAAGTATTTAAGTGTAGATGTGGAGTACTGTGGTTTAGACTCTTTAACCCTCTCTCTGCTGAAGGTAACCGGAGATGCCATTATGAGTAGTGCTTTTGCCTAATCCAGCAGAGAGAGGGTTAATGCTCTATTGGAATTCGTGTTCAGCCAAAGATTCTGCCTATACAATGAATTGTTAGAGAGTATATCAGTGAAGATTCAGCAGATTGCTTGCTGCACTTCATTCATTATTTCAGAAAATTATAAAAATTATATGTTGGAAAGTATTTCAGCATAGATGGACATAGTAACTATGGAGTTTTACGTCCCTGCCGGAATCTTTTGCCCATTTATGACAATTGATGGGCACTAAGACCCACTGCGCTACTGTAGATTAGACTATTGCTCCATTGAAATTTCAGTGCATCCTGCATCTCTGTACCATGAGTGAGTGTTAGAGAGTATATCAGTGAGGTTCCTGTCTCTATATCAGCATTTACATTGCATCTGTAAAAGATGACTAGCAATCGTCCGTTTCCGCCATAATGTCAACCTTGTTATTAGGTACGAGCGCATATCTGTGGATGTTGCTTGGTTGATCAAAATGTGTCTATACTGTGAGTGTTAGAGAGTATATCAGTGAGGGCTCTGCCTTTATATCAGCACATGTCAGAGAGTATTTCAGCGATCTCTGTGCGATCTGATCCTCAGTTACATAATCTCACCTACGTGCAACATTATCAGCTCGCCCTGTCTTGACATTGAAATGGTATAAGATTAGCATAACAATAACACCAAAATGAGAGATCTGCGTCTCGCTGCGTCCGGACTGAAAGTTGTTGGCATTCACAGCCAGATCTGCACAAATATTGTTGGGATATCCCCACGTATTTTCACATCTCCCTCGGTGGTAAAATCGGCGCGTGTATTCTTGACGCAACTCTCTGGCCTGCCCTAATCAAAGCATCTCGAAAGGTTGCAACAGGAATACGTTATGTAACCACATCCACCGTATATGTAACCACATCCGGCGTATATGTTGTAGTCTTTCTTGCCAGGTATAACACAACCGCGGATAGTATGAGTTGATACATTGTAAGTAATAGTTGGGTTAGGCAATAGAAATTGATACGTGAAGTAGATGGGAGATAGACGTTGAGTTGTAGCAGTGCCATGCAGGTGTTGGGAAGAACTGCGTCAGGTGTTTGTACTCATATAGATAAGGCATACCTACATCAACATTAACATCATTGATAATTTGAGCAGTGGTTAGGAAACATGCTTGATAACCATCGAAGAGGATGCGAAAACGTCAGTTTATGCCAGAAAACATTTGTCAAACATTACTCAAATTTCATATGTTTCAAATTATTTTGCTTTTTTTCCCCACTATGCAAACATCCGATTTATAAATAATTTCTGGATAGGAAAACTACAACAACACTATTATTCTGATAACTTTTATAAAAGATGATGTTTCAATGATAAATGGTTAGTTGATTGAGTAGGTAAAATACAGTGATTATGCCATTCATATATATATTATGTTACAGGTTTCAAAATAACATTTGATCTTTCAACGTGAAAAAGGCTACCATGCTTCTCTGATTGGAAATATCTCTCAGCCATCATCACAAACACTCAACTTATTGTTTTATTGTTGCACACTACATGCTTGTTTCTGAAAATGCACAGAATCTGCGAGGGAAAACACTAGTTTGGACGCGTTGTCACAGAACTTGTTTTCGTTTTCAGGTATCTCCCGGGCTGCTGGAGAAAGTGGGAAATGCGGACAGCAACTTCAACAAGGAGATGGAGTTGGCACCACGGGTGTCGCCCGAGTTTGAACTCACGCTCGACAACACGCCCGCGCTACACGCCGTCCAGACTCTCAACTTCTTCCAGATGAAAGGTGAGTTGTCTCCCCTTGAAGTAAAAATGTCCCTGGGAACCAGTAGAAAGATTAAGTCTCCTTGGACTGTTTTTGAATTGGATTCGTCGCCTATGGGTGAAATATTCCCGCTGTGATGTAAAGCATTAATTCAATCAATTTTTTAATTGGAGTTTTGTGACTTGTAAATGTATCGAAATAAACTGACATATAGATTATGAAATACTCAACTCAAAATTTTGTACACAAATCCTCATAATTGGAAGTTGGAGCATGAACTCTTACTCAAAAGGTTTCGTAATCTTGGGGCTTGACAAAGTTACTAATGAACCGTGAGCAGTATTGTTTTTGGAGTGGATCTACTTAAATGCGGCCTATTTGGGGGGAAATATATATACCTAAAATGCAATCAATGTATGAACATAATCCTGGTACATGTATCATGAATATCTTGTACCAAATTTCAGAAGTGCTTTGCACATTCTTGCAATCATTATCAAATCAATCCAAATGTTTCTCCCAAGTCTTCAGGAAAGTATTATCAGTCGATCTCCTTTATTGTACTACTGCTTGCCAGACAACTACTAAGGAGGTAATAAAAATGCTTCCGGAATGACCATGACTTGGTTCCAGGAAATATTTATTACTTTGGCAATTCCCAGCATTCTCCAAGGTGCAGCCATCCTTAGGGAAGCGCCGGGAATATTTCTGATTTGCATGTTTCCCTGGGGAGACCGGGGAATTTATCAACTTTGTTATAGGAGTCGTTGGATGTCTATTAATTTGTGCTATTCTGTATTGAGGCACCTGTTTGCCTGTTTCTGATAAAGCGGCTGATGGTCGTGATTGTGCTCAGGTAGATAAACATGATGGAAGATAATTATCCCTCTGCGTCTTCATGTTACCAGACAGTTGAAAATTGGTCCTTTCTTATCTAAATTGAGTAATAAGTTGCAACCAAACCTATGTAGTTGTATAAGTGTTTCCTTTCATCCTTTAGTATTTCAAAGTTTAGGGTGTACTTTTGAATAGGAAATTGAGAGATTGAGGTTAATGGGATCCTACTTGTATGCCGTAATTGATCCTGTGCAGCTGATTTCTGGGTGTGTGATGAACAGGAACAATATATGTTACATTGGATATCAATCGCCACTCGTGTTTCAGAAATTCTACTGAAATTACATATACATATACTTGTATTTTTGTATTGAATTCTATTGAGAAGAAATGAAAAAAATCAGAAAAAAAATCATTTGTATATTGGATGAAACCCATGAATTGGGTTACTTGAATGTGTCCTTTTCTAGATGGATGCTCACTGTAATTTCAGTAAAAAGTATGAAATATAAACATCAGATAGCAGTTATTGCCATAAAGCTAACTGCAATATTCCTTTAACTGCATCTCCCAGGTGTGTCATAGTAGATTACAAACTGGACCTTAATTAGATTCAGTACGCTACGCTGTATGTTAATGAAAATAGAACACAGAGTCCGGATGGGTGATATATGCACAAGTAGTCTCCTGAGAGACATTACCGGTTGTATACATCACTTTAATTGTCGCGTGGGAACAGCCATTACCAGACCTGTTGCTGGATCTAGAGTTGGCCATTTTGGACCCAATGCGTGGCTGTCCGGACCCAATACATGGCTGTCCGGACCCAATTCATGGCTGTTTGAACCCAATGCATAGCAGTCCGTTGCAGTTGGGACCCAATGTGTAGATTGATGTATGCGAATGTCTGCATCGGTTGTTCAGGTCACGCTGACTGATGGTGTTTTAATTTGGCACATTGACCGTTTCTCATTAAGGCGGCGCATACTGATAGACATCTATGTACTAGTTCTCCAAGGCATGGTTTTCATTAGAGCACAGTGATTAAAGTCGGTCCCGGAAGTGAATAATTGACCATTTTGATTACCACCTGACCAACTATGTGATAGTCACGTTTTTTTTAAAGCTAATTTAAATTTGATCTGTTGGCTGAATGATCTATGTATTTAAAGTACAAAAGGAAACTGTATAGTTTCAACTATATTATAAATTTGGAATTTAAATTCTTTTAATGAAAAAGACAGATCATCTCTAATTACTAATGTAAGCAGCACACATGCATCAAAGTGAACTAGTGCGGGAATAGAGCTCTACACAATATCAGTAGAACCTGTTTTCATACTTTTGCGAAAAAGCAACGGGTTAATTTCATAATATGACAGGTTTTCCCTTCAGAAAATCATAAATTGTAACGAGAGATTAGAAATACAATCCACATGTCTTTCACAGAGTAGCTTATGATTTATATGTCATATTTACATTTGCCCAATGTACACATCTGTCAAATCCAGATCAGATTTTAACTCTACGTTTATGATACAGTTGAGTTAACTTTTCACGCCATCATCCCAAAATGTGTATAATCGGGAAAATATGTAATGTTATTTTTTTGGTCACAACGAGGAAGCCTTTTTAAGAATTGTCTAGTCTGTCAGTACCAGCCAGTGCACGCAATTTTACTGGCACATTCAGCGCTACAATTGTTGCGGGTTTCCTTCTGTCCTAAACTAACAAGCTGTGATATAAGTGAATCTTGAAAGCAGCTCTAAAACCCATTTTTTTTTAAATATAAAAAAATAAGAATTGTCAAGCATATTTAAGAATTCTTGAGCAAATCGGACATTTTAGACGATTTGGAAACATTTAAATTTCTTCTTATAAGTGGTGTGTCTTTATGTAAAATGACATTTCAGGTCACTGGAGGTATCTGAATGTCTCCTTTGTAACCCAGGAATCAATCATCATGAGAGACAGCTGACACACGGGGAAAAAAATAGACTTAATTTTATCAACAGCAACTCTACTGTCATCAGCTCTGTCTCAGGAAGACGTCAGTTTAAAAATGCAGTGGTTAAAATCTGCCGTCTTTTGTCTGACCAGGTTTCCATTAGGACAGGGAGTTCTTCTCAACAACCAGCTTTTCACTCCGTTGAAGAATTGTCCGAATTTAAAAGTTTGTCGATTGCTACTTTGGAAGATTTGATCGAGCAGAATTCGTTTGTTTGGTATGTGAGCATGTCCGTTGTGAAAGGAGATGAAAATGTTTGTATTTTTTTTTTAAAGTTTTTTTTATGACGTGGTTTTTTCTTCTTTGTGATGGCGCAGACATTGCATGAGGAAGCAAAGGTGGGATTTTACTTAAATCCTGGAAATGTATTAAACCATGCGGAAATCAAAGTTGGAAGTTAAACATCATTGAACAAACATGAATGTCCAAATTAGCGATTACTTAAGATAGAAGATTACAAATTGAAATTACTTGATTAATCCAAATACCTGAAATCTTCAAATTGTTTACGATTGGCATTGCTTTGATCTAGTAGTTTTCATATTCCCAGGTGTTAGAAGTCTTAGATCCTATTGCTATATGTGGTACATGACATGCATTTTCATCAGGTAGTATTGTGAATCTATAGAACTGGAGATGTAATGTCACCAGGAACATGTTAGAGCTCTTTGACACTATTTCTCTATACAACATGCCTTTTTAAAATGTCACAAGAAACATATTTGAGGTCTTTGACACTATTTCTCTCGATCTACATAACATGCTTTTTCATCACGTCACAAGAAACGTATTTGAGGTCTTTGACACTATTTCTCTATACACAACATGGCTTTTCATTATACTAGCATCAGGAATGTGTTTGAGGGCATTGACACTATTTCTCTATACATAACATGAATGTCAATATAGACGAGCACACTACAGACACGTATATTACAGTGAGTATGGACTGATTCAGCTATCCCTGTATGACATTATAGAGTACTTCTGGTAGCCCAGGTCGGGCGTCTGATTATAAGAAGCCGTGGCAGGAGCACCCTCTTATGTGCGACCCTCCAGCCTCGGGAGTCTGTTACCTCACTCAAGTGAGGGATCAAAAGTTGTGGGACATGCTACAGGAAGGCAAGCATGACAAATTGCCGGCTCGTTACACTCTTCAGTGAGAGGAATGCCGCGCCATTCGATCCTCTACAGCGAACGGACACCATCGGATCCGTTCAAGCCCGTGGCTGCTGTCACCCGTTGAAACGGATCCCGCGTTAAAAGTCTCACCCCCACGAGATCCGCGTTTTGACACCAAGCTTCCTGCTTAAAGTCTCCACTCGACACCAGCTCTCCTGTGCTAGAAGTCTTCATTTTACAGACAGCTAGACACGCTATTGTGTAATGGAACAGTTTTTGTTCCGCATCTATACGCTGACACTGACCCGAGTTGACGTCAACTCATTTTCAGAAGGGTCAGGTTTTTTTTTGGCCAGTGGCATTTTTTTTCACCCCTATCTGGTTCAGAGGTCTCTAGCTCTTCTTTATGGATCCCAGTTCCAGTGATATTGTAGCCCTCAGAGACTATGGATAGTCTAGTGATATGGGTGCGTCTGAGAGTGTCAGAACAGGATATCACTTTATGACATGGCAGAGATAGCTGATTGGTGTCCTGCAACCGTTTGACACATTGTTTGTCATTGTGGAGAGTCTAGACTGCCCATAGTCTCAGAGGATGCATTGGATCCAATAGACTATCAATAGTCTCAGAGGATATGGATCCAATTGCCTATTGTATTCCGAGTTCTTGTATTGACAGGACCCACTTGCGTTACTTTAGGCTCCTGTGAAGAGAATGGCATTGGCAGCAATGGTGGAACAATTCAGATCAAAATATGCACTGGTTATTAACTAATATTCTGCTATTCCTTGCTTTAGACTTCTTCACAGTGATGAAACAGTTCAGATAGAAATATACACCATTTATAAGCTAATATTACTCTGTGTTCTTTGCTTTAGACTTCACAGTAAAATAAGCTCAATGGCGGAACAGTTAAGATAAAAATATACGTAATTTATATGAGCGTTTATTCAACTATTCCATGCTTTTGACCTGCAAAACGGTAAAAAACTGAATTTATTTAAATTAAAATTATCATTTTACAAACTTATCTTCTCATTTCCAATTCAATTTCCCCAACTACTGAACTGTATTATAATATGTCCATTTCTTTGTAAGTAGTATTCTCCAGCTCATTTCCTGTATACATGTATCTCCAGTGAGGGCAGACATTTAGAACATTTAGAACATATACACTGAGTTCCCCTGTGGACATCCACATCAATGCTATTTATAACTCTCCCAATTATGACATGTACACCGGGGCCCACGTTTCACGAAATGGCCGTACAGGTAGTCCAGACATAAATGGAGGTTTACGTAATTTCCTGTTATATTTAAAGCATGGCATATACCCTTACTTTTGCCCGGACTACAGTGTAGACCCTCTTTACTGAAACGCAGACCTGTCCACCGTTGCACAAAATGACCGTAGGGCTACGAGAGTCGTAATTCCATATACTTGCACAGTTATGACTCGTAGTGCTAGGATTGTTCTGTGGAACAAGGGGCCTTGCATCGACTCCACTCAGCATTCATGTCACTGCCATTTAACCACTACTTCTAGCTTGTTCATCTGTATCGGAATTCCTGGTTTCGGCCAGGCCGCGATTGTCAGAGGAGATTGAGCACCGTTCTTACTGGGGTGTATCAGTGGAGTTAATCTATCGCTGCATGTCCAGGATTCCATGTTAGGTACTACCGATGGAGTCTGTCGTGTTTCCCCAGCAGAATTCGTGTTCCCGCATTTGCCCGAGATGACAAAATGATCCATCATGTACAATGGTTGGTATTCTGGACGCGTGGTTAAATGGTTAGTTGGGAGCCACCAGCCGTAGGGAGATGTGACCTCGTTTTTCTTTGGTTTACCTTCCCATGATGAGCTTACTGCTGCAGATACACCTGCCCGTATTCATTTCATCAAAAATGATGGTCATTTTGAAATATTGATATTCTAGGGGCTGCTCCTTTCTAGCTATTCTGTCTGTACTTATTGTGCAGTTACAAAGGATCTACACTGCACAAGTCTCGGACAGAAAGTACAGACAGAACAGCTAGAAAGGAGCAGCTCCCTGTATGCAGGTGTGGACATTTTCCAGGGATCTGCAGAAATCTGCTGATTTATTTGTTCAGAGGTCGATATATTTGCTTTGGACATGGATTGGGATTGTTTTACGCTGACATCACAATTGTCAGTTGCCATGTCTGTTGTATGACATGTGGGTAATAGTGTAGTATTGGGAATAGGTAATAGGTATAATTATAGTAAGTATTCATTGTATAGGTATATTTATGGTAAGCATTCATTGTGATGTTATCGTGTATGGGTGAAACGTTCCAACTGCGACGTAAAGCACTAATTCAATCAATAATTGGAATTCTAGAAGTAGGTTTTCCTTTGTTTTATCCTTTGTTATCTTTGAATGTATGTTAATTCCTGACAATAATTGTCTCTAAATGTTACAATGCTCAACTGCTGCAATGTGTATGCAAATCTTAACCCTTTTACTACAAGTACTACATCTAGTTCTCAACTGCTGCAATGTGTATGCAAATCTTAACCCTTTTACTACAAGTACTACATCTAGTTAAGAATCCATTCTGAAATTTCCAGTGAATGCAAGAAACTGGAATCCTAAAAAAAATGTGAATTAATGTTAAGATATTTAAATAATCCAGCTACTAGGCATGTTCAGCCAGCATCTTCAGAGTGCACAGCTAACATTAGCATCAAGTGTTCACAGCATTCTGAACTCCACAGGGAGTATGCGACCTCCTTTGATACCGTAGTAACCTCTTTTTGAGTAACAAATCACAGCTGGGATGAAGTGTTCCGTGGTGGAGAAATTGCTCAAACTCAGTTTTGAATGTTTTCCCCCGAAAAATAACATTTTTCACCAAGCAAGTAAAGATTGGTCAAGCAATTCTATTAGATGCTGCTGATGTATTCACAGGGGAAATCTTGTAATGTTATCTCTGCAGTGTATCCCATCAAAGTTCATCTGTATTTCCTGGATCAAACACCGGAATCTCAGCATCGGTTTAAATAGTTAATGAGCTGGTGTTTTTTATGTTAAACTTAAATTTTTATCATTAACTGTGCTTTATTAATGTAAAATTTAAATAATGAATTCTCTTGAATCTCAAAACTTGTTCTGTTTGAAATGTTAACAAAATATTGTCTATTGTAAATATTGTAAACTTTGTGTGAGGATCTTTCAAATTAAAAACCCCAACTTTTCTTGATATTTTTTGAAAGAACAGAATGTAACATATATAAAATATATTTGTGTTTATCTTACACTCCACTCAATTGAATGTGTATTTATGGACTCCATCATGAATTTGAGAACGATTTCAAGGGAAAACAAAACGTATATTTAAAGAATCATCATGAATTTGAGACGTGTTTCGAGGGAAAACAAGATACTTTAATTAAGCCCTATCACAACAGAACTCCGTCCAGAACTAGCATGAAGAAACAAACATATGTTAAAACCCTCATTCCTAAATGCATCCTCTGGGACATCAGCCATCAAATTCGCGATCTCCGACACCCGTGCAAAAACAATCGACTCGAGTCTGAATTCTCCAAGGTAGGACAGTACCGGTGTTTGCTTTTAGACATTACCGTGCAAAAATGATCAGCCATCTTGAATTTCCAGACCATGTCAGATTGCGCCGTTTCTTGTGATTCATTATCCTTATCAATCCTGCTGATCCATTCAGTGTTTTACTAGAAATAGTCGTGGCCCGCGTTAAAAACATCCCCCTATGATAGCAGATAATGCTGTGTCGAGATGATCGCTGATAGAGACATCCTAAGTCATCCCATGGAGGTGATCTATGACTTCCTATCCAGAGGGTTACTGAGTATGCGGTATGGAAAAAGCTATAGGTTCTTCTGGAGACGCATCGCTCGGAAAGTCGTATGTTTACATGCTTGGAAGCAGGGTGATTGAACTCGCATCGGAAGCACCCGTGTGGGTGTATGTGGGAAATAGTTATTGCGTAAAAAAGTCTCGACTATATTGACGTACTGCGTAAAAACGTCTCGACTATATTGACTAGGGATGAATGGTAATTAATGCATCGGAAGAATTTCTCAAGAGTTGGTTATAACCCCTTAATCTCGGGATCTTTCCATTCTCGTTCACAACCCTTCACCTGGGGATTATTGCTTCCCATGATGAACTCATTCATGTGAATTCTTTTTACCTGACTGAAGATGATTACCTTTGTGCAAGAATCGTGTCTGCTGACGTTGAACTTTTTAAACCATCACAATTATTACATTTGTAGTGTATGTGCAAGAACCGCATCTGTTCTTGTTTTACGAGACCCGTTAGTCAAGCAGAATTCAAAGATTTTATGCACATCCTGGATGGTTACTCGAGCGTCTTCACATTACCTGGGGTGCGTTCAAAGACACAAGAGCTTGTAAGCGGCTCACCAAACTAGCCTCTGTCTCAAGAGTCGTATGAACCGTACATGGGACAGGGAACCAGTTTAGCTAAGCGGCTTACTCAGCCCTGTGCTAATTGAACGCACCCCAGGTCTCAAGATACAAGCATGAGCTAGTTTCTTCCGTTATGTGGGCCAAGTCGTAGTTCTGGCTAGCAAAGGTATAACAAATATTGACATTTCCGGTATTGCATTCTAGTGCAGGGCTTAATGGGGACTGGTGAATGCAGAAGTTGCACCATAGATCTCCAGATAACATGCAGTACATGCTTCTGTAGCAGTTTGTAACTGATTTACACATAGACACTGACGGATACGCTTTGTTGATAAATCATAGAGCTATTTACGGAAATATTGTAGATTGTTTCGTCACTCGGCAAACGAGGATTTTACCCGTGGTTACCTTGATGGGGTTCCTACAGAATGAGCTGGTAGTTTCTCCATAACTGCCTTGTGGCGTATCTGTTACGCTATGTTAAGACAATAAATACTAGGCAATCTATTAGCCAGTATCATCCACGTATCACTATGGTATGCTAAATCCTTGAAGTGGGGATCAAATTTGAATTCTAATCTGGATGTGCATTCCAGAGTTAATGAAGTTTGTTCTCTCTCTCTCTTTCCATCCTTCCTCCCTCTCTCTCTATCTCCTTCTTCGCTCCTCTTTCCTTTTTTCTTTCTCCCCCTCTCTCTATCTCTATCCGTCTACCCTGCTCTCTCCTTTCTTTCTATTTCTCACTGTCTCCATCTTTTTCTTTCCCTCTCTCTCTCTCTCTCTCTCTCTCTCTCTCTCTCTCTCTCGCTTACACTCATTTGTTTTCTCTCTCCTTCACCCTCTCCCTCCCCTCCATCCTTTTATCTTTTTATCTTCCCATCTTTCTCTCTCTCTCTCTCTCTCTCTCTCTCTCTCGCTTACACTCCTTTGTTTTCTCTCTCCTTCACCCTCTCCCCTCCATCCTTTTATCTTTTTATCTTCCCATCTCTCTCTCTCTCTCTCTCTCTCTCTCTCTCTCTCTCTCTCTCTCTCTCTCTCTCTCTCTCTCTCTCTCTC
>JAUTBZ010129071.1:0-14488 GCA_032361785.1 Lepetodrilus galriftensis | reverse complement strand
TAATAATAATAATAATAATAATAATAATAATAATAATAATAATAACAATAACAATAATAATAATAATAATAATAATACAGTAATACTAATCAGGTATCATTTATAACAACAGACATTTTCACTAATTTCCTGACACGTTCCTCTCCAGGGGTGCCGGGAGTACAGCCAGCGAGGTTTGCGGAGGGTCTGGATCCCAAGCACTGCGCCCTGTCTCTGGTGGGGGAGCCAATCATGTACCCGGAGATCAACAAGTTCATTGGCCTCCTGCACAACAAGGGCATCTCCACGTTCCTCGTCACAAACGCACAATTCCCTGATGCCATAAAGTAAGTCTACGTCCACGAAACATAAACAAAATACTAATACATGGCTGACAGTTTTCTGGCATATGCCAGATGTTCCATTTTTTTCCGGGTCTCGAAATGAGGAGCCCTAGTAGTCCCCAGAATTTTGTTCAAGTTTTTAATTTTTGTAAAACTTTCATCCATGCTAATAATGTGAGGCAAGGTTCCTCTGCTACAGAATGCTCTACAGATTGTAGTACTACTAGTACTAGTCATCCATCCAAGTATGAAGGTGAATCGCGTATAATAATTTGGGGCGAACTGGGTGTGAAAATTATGGGACAAAATTTATTGGGGACGAAATGATGACAGGGGATGAAACGTCTATTACCCTTTTCCAATAAACCTGCGAGTACTTGTTGGTACTGATGAACCAAGGACTCCTTGACTCTCTATACATGACTGGGGACGAAGTGATAGTTGACGGAACGTCTATCACCCTTTGCAATAAACCTGTAAACAACTGTTGGTACTGATGAAGCAAGGACCCCTTGACTATCTCTATACATGACGGGACGAAATGATAGTTTTCTATCATTCTTTGCAATAAACCTGTAAACACCCGTTGGTACTGATGAGCCAAGGATTCTGTGACTGTATCTCTGTACACTGTGTTCTCCAGGAACCTGTCTCCAGTCACCCAGCTGTACGTGAGCGTGGACGCCAGCACCAAGGAGAGTCTGAAGAAGATCGACCGACCGCTGTTCAGGGACTTCTGGCAGCGCTTCCTCGACAGTCTGCAGGCGCTGGCCTCCAAGGGGCAGAGAACTGTGTACAGACTGACGCTGGTGAAGGCGTGGAACACGGACGAGATGGACAACTACGCCAGGCTGGTGTCGCTCGGAAAACCTGATTTCATCGAGGTCAAGGTAAGTGTTGTTGGAATAATGTGGTGGGAAATGGTCCTGCGATAATGCACGGCAGCTGACCAGTTGGGTTAAAGTGAAGCATGATTGAGCTCGGATAGTACGTGGATGGGTGATCGAGAACTGTGTGTATCTAGGATTCGTCCCTGCCCGACACTGAATCACAGGCTGAAAGATTTGTGGTGACAGATTAGGTAATTGGCTTTGTTCAAAATATTCCTCTGTTCACCAGGGATTTCAGAATCTTGAAAGCAACTCTAAACCACAATATTCAAAAAAATAAAATGCATTTATTCATTTGTTTTGTTCGTTCATTTGTTTGTTCATTCATTCATTCATTTGTTCATTCATTCATTTGTTTGTTCATTCATTCATTTGTTCATTCATTCATTCATTTGTTCATTCATTCATTTGTTCATTCATTCATTTGTTCATTCATTTGTTCATTCATTCATTCATTTGTTCATTCATTCATTTGTTCATTCATTCATTTGTTCATTCATTCATTCATTCATTCATTCTCTGATTCAGGGAGTGACCTACTGTGGAGACTCGAAGACGTCCACACTGACTATGGCCAACGTGCCTTGGCACACCGAGGTGGTAGGCTTCGTCCAGACGCTGGTCGACCAACTGCCCGAATACGAGATAGCGTCAGAACACGAACACTCCAACTGTATACTCATTGCTCACAAAAAGGTCAGTACAGATATACACACATCCATGTAAAGGAGACCCCAAAACTACGAAACCTTTTCAGTGTTCAAATTAATCTGCAATGTTAAAGGTATCTGTGTGACCCCCTGAAAATCACAGATTTTACCACCTTTAACATTGGTCCTATGGAGAATGACCCCTTCATTATTTTCATTATTTCGAACACTGCTTTTTGTGTACTAATTCATGCTCAAAGTTGTGTTCACAAAAGTGTTATGCTTTTTGTGTGTGTTTTTATTTTAAAGCATAAACAATATTTATTGAAAAAACTTGTGGATCCCGGAAGTTTTTCCAATAAATATTGTTTATTAAAAAACAAACCACCCACTAATATTTTATTTTAATGTTTCAGTTCAAGGTAGAAAAAGAATGGTGGACGTGGATAGACTACCCTCGCTTCGATGAGCTGATAACCGAATACAACCAATCGAACGGCCAGAAAACATTCACCGCGGAGGACTACATGGCAAAGACTCCTAACTGGGCAGTGTTTGGAGCTTCGGAAAGGGGCTTTGATCCAATCGAAACCAGATTTCACAGGAAGAAGCAGAAGGATATCAGTGGTTGCTAGTACCAGAGTCTACACACTAATGTGACAATTTGCTGAATGAAATAAATGTCTGAGAGCTGTATGTCAACGAATATTAATTATTTTCTAAATAATTAATTTTGAAAGTGTGCCTTGAAAGGAGATGGCTAGTGATGTTCATGGGATGGTGGAATAATTGATTCAAACCCGCATTTACAATGTTTCTCTTCCCATTACACTAACATCCTCTATAGCATAGGGCAGGGTCTGAGATGTAGCGTATGAAAGAGAAGAAAGAGTGGGTTTTGATGATGCATCATTATTTGATGTTCAGGTTCTGCATTCCCTCCAATGAAGTGTTTTTTCTTTGTATGTTAACCCTCTCCCTGCTGGATTAGGCAGAGGCACTGATCTTTAGGGTGGTTTCATTCAGCATGGAGAGGGTTAATAATTATAACTTACTAGCAGTTTAGTCTTTCTTTTCATTTACATTTTTTTAATTATTGGGCGGTGACAATATTGGGCGGGGAAATTGTTTGTTATTACTTTGATATTTATTTAATAATTTTAACCTGGGTCATGTTCTACAGAATGATCTTAACACAATTAGAATTCTAACTACATTCTAGTATTGAGAGAATTATGACTCACAAAATACTACGGTTGAATCATAAACAAGTTTATTCTTTATGTGCTCAAAACAATGCTTTGCTTATCAAAATCAGTTTCCAAGAGTTAATAATATATTTTTCAGTAAAGTCACTAGATTAATATTTTTATGCTATAGGCAGCAATATCAATATACAACATTCTACTGTAAACATCAGAAATGATCATCAAATGACAATGATACACAGTACCAGAATTTGGTAGTCAGAATCCTTTAAGGCAAAGAAAACATAAAATTGAAATTAAAATGTTTTGAGATTGTGTGTCCATCATGTATTTATAGTTATACTACGGTATGTTATATACTCAACAAAATTAATTAAGGGCCAACAGATTTTTAAGCTTGATTTTTAAGCTCGACTTTAGGAATCTGGTGCCGTTAGAGTGTAGACACTTGGAAATTCTTCTGTTAAACCAAATATACCGGTAGTTGTTAAAAAACGCTACTGACCCTCAATTAATTTTGTTGAGTAGATATACTCTTATTTTTTTCTGTAATCTTGTATATAATTGTAATTAGCCCTTTCGTTGTAGGACTCACGCATGCGTATAACTGCAAGGGTTCCTCAAAATGTAGATACCACTAAAAAAAATTAGGAGCAAATGTTCAGCTTGTTATATGACTGCAAACATGGTCCAAATGGTGTCTTTTATATAGCGGCAGACCACGTGACCCACCGCTATGCAGTTATACGCATGCGTGAGTCCTACAACGAAAAGGGCTAATTAGGGAAATAATGCAAATAAAAGTAGTTTCTATTTTATGTATTATTTATTCTGAATGAACAAATTACTTTAGGTCATTAGTTTTTTAAACTCTCAATCTCATATCAAATTGTTATTTTTTATTTATTTAACATGTTTTATAACTATCGAGTGCTGAGGGATATATAAGTACATATTTGGGGTGAACAAATCATGTGTAATTAGTCTCAGATCGAAATTTGTGTGTCCATTAGATAGGTCAATCAACCGTGATATTATGCCTTTAAGGGGAGTAGGAATTCATGTCTTTTATAAACATTTGTTATTTGTATCAGGCGATCTATCAATCTAGACTTTTTCATGGTTGAAATAATATATGACTGTTTGGGTGCGATTAGGTTCTGTGACGCAGTCAAGATTTTCTTCACTGAAAAATGTATCACCTTGAGATAATTATATTCTAACAGCACCATGCATGCACACGGAGATTCTACCTGCTAATTAATCTTGTAATGCAATCAGATATAGCAAACATGGAACTTGTACAATGCTTGTGGAACCCTGTCATGTGTTACCAGAAATATATCGCTGGGTCGGTCGTATCAGTAATAGCAACCACCGACTTTCTGTTGTAATATATATCTGTGCATCTGCGAGTACTGTAGACACATACGAGGAACATAAATATACTTACTAGTACGTCATTTGGCATTTAGCCAAGTATTTTAAGGTCAGGTGTACTTTAATATCTGAATATATTATCAGTGTGCTTGTTTAAGAGTGGCAATTCTTTTTAACCCATATCTGTTTGATCCATATGGTGGCTTGCGATAGATTAATAGTACACTGTAGTAGTAGTAATAATGATAATAATAATAAAAACACAATATAATAATAATAAATACGGATCTAATAATACTACTACTACATGTACTACTACTACCGGTACTAAAAATAATAATAATAATAATAATAATAATAATTAATACAGTGCTCCCTCAATATAACGCTGAAGTTGGGGTCCATGACATGCCACCCACATTATAATACCCGCGTTATATCAACGAATATAATTAAAGAAAGAAAATAATATTTTATTTTATTTTTATTATTTATAATGGGGTCCACGTTGGACCCCGCGTTGTATCCGAATTTGCGGTGCATCGAAGGGCGTTATAACGAGGGAGCACTGTAATTAATAATAATAATAATAATAATAATAATAAAAAGCATGATAATGACAAATGTACAATATTACTATTATTGAAATAATATTAATAATATGATTAAAATAATAATAATAATAATAATAATAATAAAATAGAAAAATTCACTAGACATTATTTGACATGTACATTTCAAACAAGGATATATTTGTTTTCATTGCAATGGTAATGAATTAAGTAAGAACTGCAGTGAAAAGAAAGTCATGTACAATTATTTATAAAGGAGTTAGAATTACATACTAATAATAATGTGAACATTTTATATTCCACCATCCATGCTGATTCTGTAGCATTCTCGTAGGCTAGCACTACCGGTACATTAATACCCAGGTCAATGGGACAATGTACACTCATTTCACTTGCTCAACTCCCTGGGGAGTATACAATAGAAGCTGCCAGTTAAGGCACTATAGTTTGGCATGAAATGCATTGACCCCCCTATTTCGTAGATTATCTCAACAAAAAAAAAAAACAAAAAAAACCTCCATTTTCTAATTTCATCCTACCTAATCAAAAATTATTTTTTTCAAAATATTGCACCAGTAATAAGAAATCTGTTTATGTAACGATCACCAAATATTTTGTGCAGAGGGGCAACATTCGATAGAAGAAACTGGTAAAAATACTCTATTTGCACGTGCTGATGTTCTTCTTCACATACCCGCACGTGCAAATTCAGCCTATTTGTCTATTCATTCTTTCGAACGTCAGAGGGCATACAATAATACTTAGTCAAAATATTTGGTGATCGTTATATAAACAGATTTTTTATTACTGTTGCAATATTTTCTATTTTTCGATTTTGGTTAGGTAGAATGAAATTAGAAAATGGAGTTTTTTTGTTTTTCATTCCATGAAGTATTTACCAAGATAATCTACGAAATAGGAGGGTCAATGCATTTCATGCCAAACTATAGAAGTAGTTCCAACATGTCTGACACAACACAAGGAGTTGAACTTGGTGTGTCTCTCTCACTGCCTCTCACACCTCCCAACAGACAAAGCCCCAGGGTCTGCACACCTTGTCTAGATAATAATAACCCATTATCACAGCCCCCCACCCCCAGAGCTCACTGACCTCTCATTTTGACCCCCAAATGGATTAAAGGCCCACCGACATAAAAATGGCTTCCGACTTTAACCTCCAATATACCTCTTGCTGAAATTATGATAACAAAAGCACTAACAAAGTATATTACGCATCAACATTTCTCAGAGGGCGAGATAATTTAGAATTGACATAAAATGAGCAAAAAATAAAATCACAGGTTGTCAAGTTACAAGAGGAAACCTGCAACACCTGCAACACCTGTAGCACGGTTGTAGTGAACCTGCAAGCACTGGCTGGTACTGACAAACCAAGGAAGATAACTGCACTGCTGTAGTACAGACAGCGAACCACGATCATGTCAGAAAGGCTTCTTCCACAGATACTAAGTCGGGTCACTGGTGTCTATTCAAACTCAGGAATTTTAGTTCGGAAGTCTGACAATCTACCACTGAGCTACCACACACAACTACTTCATTAAATCTTATTTTTATTTGGAGTTAGAGTCACTTTCAAGATTCTTTCACTCATATATCACGGCTTGCCAACTTATTGGGACAGGAGAAAACCTACAACATCCACAGTGCTGAATGCTGCAGTAAACCTGCAAACACTGGTTAGTACAGACATACCCAGGCCCACAACTACTAGTTTCAATAGTACAGTGGTATGTTCATATTTCCTGTTGATGTCGTTGCTTTTCCGGTAAATACTCCCGTTAATCCTGCCGATTTTGTGTTTATACTGCCAATAGATAGGAAGGTCAAAGTGACTCTAGATAAAAAAAAATCTGTTTAGGTCTCAAAAATATATTGAGAATCAGTGTTTCAGATCCTTGGAAATATTAGAATATTAATGTTAATTATATTACAGCTATTAGTAGTTATAAGCCACCTGAACAGCACTACCTCACTTTAAACTATTTAACATATTATAATAACATGCTTCAATTTCTATGTCAAAGTGTTTGGAGTCGTCTCCCACGATAAAAATAGATAAAAAAATTTTTATCCTGTGGCAATTTTTATTTTACAGCTACACCCATCCCACGGTTGGGCCGGCCCAGTTGGTCGGGTGATTTGGGACAGAGCCAATCCCACTACCACCTGCTGTCGAACAGGACATTATGTCCCCTCCTAGCAGGACAGTTGTCCTCTCTCATCTCCCAGCAGGACATTTTTACACTCCCAACAGGACAATAACAAATATAATAATAATAATAACAAAATATATACCGCAACTTGTACATTAAAAAAAAATATATAATAATAATAATAATAATGATAATACAGTATATCACCAGTCTCAATGTTAAATAGCCTGATACCATACCATTTTTTAAAGACATTAAAACTACATCGATTGTTGACAAAAGGAAAAAACACAAGGTCCCATATTAATGATACAAGATAAATTGCATCTCACAAACAAATTCAGCCTCGAGATATGGGATGTATCTATATATTTCTGTACTGAATGCACAGGATGTCATAGTTTCAGGACATTAGTCTGTCGTACGTTTTTCTCACAGAAATACTCTTGTTTAAAATATCCCCTATACTAGATTAATAAAGCATTTCAGCAGCTTCTTTCATATACATATACAGGGTAATACCAATCAATATCATTAATATTTAGACTATTTACTTTCACCCTCTGAGACTATGGATAGTCTATAGGGACGTCAATACATACTCTCTTTTTATTTAATTAATAAGGTAAGACATTATTACTTTGAAATAATTCACCTGCAATTAATTTAACCTGTTATCTACTGCAGACATCAAACCAGACAATTAATGTCATAATCAAGCATAGAGATGATTATCATAGAATAAACAGATAATCATAGAAAATCATAGAATAAACAGATAATACCTGGCAACAATTATTCCCAATACAAGGGGACAGTTAAAATAATAATAATTACGGTATGCGCATATTTAAATTGCACCAAATCCATGCTCAAAAACGCTCATGTTACATTATTTCCCAGATTAAATATCTGTGCGCACTCAATTCCTTCTCAACTCCCTGGAGATGATTGTTGCCTTGTATTTGTCAAACTGAATTTGACCTACAGGAAGCACAATTATACTCAAATCAGAAAGAATTATCTGTTTATTCTGTGTTAATCATATCTATACCATTGTCATGTTCAGATGCTTGATCAGCCGAGTACTGTATGTAAAATGCTAAAGTCACACAAATGAATATTAAATGAATCACAATTGTATATTCGTAGTAAGCCATACTAGGCTATTGCTCTCTGTGTACAATGGGACACGCCTGGTTAACAGGTTAAAGTGACCTAACAATACACACTTAGTTACTGTTAATGACCCACTAATGATTAAATATAGCAGCAACGTTAATTTTTTCCAGATGTCATACTTGTCAAATATGAAATTGGAGACAGGAATATTAAAATGAATTCATTGTAGTTTGTATTAATAAATAATCAGACCTTTACACACAAGCTGTTCATGAGAACGTATCATAGTATATGTGATAAGAAAGAAATGTCAAAAACATGGAATGCCAGAAATATTTATGGTGAATATTACTGAATAAAGTTTCATTTTATATAGTGTTAAATATATTAAATATAAACCTCAAAAGTTTCACCTATTGAGAATTAAATATTGTTAAATTTATTTGGGGGGAATAAAATAAGAGAATTTACCAAGAAGAAAAATTTGACTTCCGAAAACCTTGAGTAAATTAATATTTTTATGATAAAATTGTCTTCCGAAAACCGTGAGTAAAATAATCTTTTTACAATACTGAATGAAGCACAACACAGACACTGCCTTTTGCATGTACAACTTTCTGAGATATTGTTGCAGTATAATGCTCAAATAGTCTATACATGTACATGGATGTATCAGTTTATCCATCCCTCTATCTGTCTATCTATACCTAGTTACTGCATACATTAGACCTCGGACCCTCAACTCCACCAATCCAGCCATTTCCCCTTGCACCCCACCCCCCCAGCCACAGGGTCAAGCACACACAATGAGGTGACTTTCTCTAGGGGGTGGGGCGACCTCGCTGCATGACCGACTACAGTAAACAGGGAGATAAAGGTCTACGGTCTACCTGTGCTGGTCTACCTGTACTGGGGCCGGGCAGAGACATGAAATTCACCTGTCAGTGACAAAATGTACACAGGTGTATGACAAAAACTGAGAAAACCTTTCACGTTCGCCTGCTTTCTATATATGACTGCGTTAACACCTTACTAATGTTAGCATATATATCACATTGACAATAATATGCATACACTCGCATATTTTTTAAAAGGATAATAATAATTTTTTAAAGTGTGTTGTGCATATACCGTATGACATTTGAGTTTCATGATTGTGTTTGCTTCAATTACAGTTCTATTTTAAAATAATTTTAATATAAATTTTAAAATAGTTTAGCTTACAAAAATCTCTTATTTTCATATATATATACAACAGTGTAAAGTATACATGCTTAAAGATACATGACAACTATACCATCTTCATCTGAGGATTTTTACATGAGGATTGTCATATGCAAGGATTTTCTGCTGTTTTTACGCAACATAAACTGAAACTAGTTGTGTTTTGAGCTAATCAAGAATATGAAGTTGAACGTGCCCTGAAATAGATTCTGGGTAAAGGGTGTTGCATGCTAAAACTCTTCAACGGTTGGGTGTTACTTTGGGTGTCAAACATACGAGAATTAAACGGGTCGAGGTAAGGTAACACAGTTCTAAATGAGCTCCTAAAACATATGTGATAATTCCAACATCAACCACGACTTGTACTATGACAACCAGAAAACAATCCATGAACAAATGTCATTTTGCAGTTTAGTTGGGTTTCTATTTTTTTTTTTCATTCTTAATATTTCGCTAAAATTATTTTAACAATATGTATTTCCCTTGTACATAAATCAATGAAGAAAAAAGCATATGGGAAGAGAAATTATCAGTGAAAAAACCTGCAACACCCATTGTACAGAGGTGCTGTAAGCCTGTGAGCAGGGCTGGCACTGACAGGAAGACAACTGTACTGAGTGCGTCATCATGGTCTTGTCTGAAAGGGAACTTACAAGAATATTGATACAAGGTCCTTGTGAGTAAGTGAGTTAGAGTGAATGAGAGTGAGTGAGTGAGAAGAAATGAATTATTACTATTTTGGGAGTTTTTGAAAAATGTTTATTGGTCTGTGTGTGTGTGTGTGTGTGTGAGGGTAAACGTAATGAGTGAGTGAGCGAGCAAGTGAGTGAGTGAGTGAGTGAGTGAATAAATAAATTATTACTGAGATGTTGTTGCATTTTTTTGTGTGTGGTGGAGGTTTGGTGACAAGAAACAGCCAAGTTTTCATCTGGACTGGATGTGTTGCTTATGATCATGATAACAAAATTAATGTGGAAATTATATCAAGCTGGGCACATTATAATGATTATTTCCACACACACCCCCAGGTAAATGGATCACTGACCTTCCCAACTCCCTAGGAAGTATACAACCATAGCTGCCGTTTCAGGCACTGGAAGGTTAGCATTCACATTTCCAACATGTGTGTTGGAGAACAATGGTATAGTTGTCATGTATCTTTAAGCATAGGGTTCTCATCCCTCCCACCCACCCCCAGGTAAATAATGAATAAACATGTCACCTAAAGTATGGTGTTCTTACCTAAAGTATGGTATTCTTAGGTGTTCTTACCTAAAGTATAGTGTTCTCAGGTGTTCTTACCTAAAGTATAGTGTTCTCACCTAAAGTACCTAAAGTATGGTGTTCTTACCTAATATTGTGTTCTTACCTAAAGTATGGTGTTCTTACCTAAAGTATGGTGTTCTTACCTAAAGTATGGTGTTCTCACCTAAAGTATGGTGATCTCAACTAAAGTATGGTGTTCTTACCTAAAGTATATGTTCTTGCCAAATAGAAACCCCAGCATTGTTGAAAACATACTATGCACCACCCCTTAGACCAATAGTCTGAATCCCACCCACCCCTGTACAGTGTTTAGATATCAGTATATTCAATGTCACCACCCTTGGCTTTAGTATCTTACAAGTGTACAAGTGGCACATAGTTGCTACGGGTCCTCCTCCCATGAGAAGCAGATTGCCACACACAAACACAAGGCTGCACGTAAACCCTAAATGTACATGTCAAATAATTCAATCCATAAAGATCTTTTACTCGTACAAAGGAAATTTTAAACTCTTATATTTACCAAATGTCTCAAGTGAAGTGTGAATAAACACAACAATATCCAATAATTAATTATGCCACAATGATTGTGAAAGAGGCAATATTATGAGAAATATTGCAATTGAAACATCCAAGCTAATATTGGCCCTATAACTATGACAGTAGAAATCTGCGTGTTAGTTCATTGTCAATATTTGCCACATGATATTGTATCCATTACAATCTGGCAATGTGAAATTGCAAAATAATCGGCAAAGAGTTTTGCGTAAAATTTGGCGATGCTTCCACAAATACAATGGATGGAAGCAAGTAAGAAAGACAGGCATACCACCATGTCAGGTCAGAGAGGAAAACAAATAACTTGTATGGGAAAGTAAACAATTATGGAAAAGGACAACAATAGTTTCCCACAGATAGGAGCATCACTGAGGGAGGAGGGAAGGTATGGTGGCCCAAAGTGGCCATCACAAATGTAGTTTCATCAGGTGATGTCGCTTTTAATAATGATGTTACCGTCGACCCCACAAACAAAAAGATTATGTTGTCTGTTTAAATGTTAAAATAGGCAATGTTGATTTTTTTTTAAATAAAAAGTTCAGGACAATATTCTGGTCATATTCTGTGTTTGTGATGGTCAATATGGACCACCATAGGAGAGACAGTAAGGTGCTCATCATCCATTCTTTAAATCCTCTTCCTTGCAACCTTTTTTTCCCTCTTGTATTTCTAGTCACTTTCAAGATTATTTTTCACATTGCAGAGCTTCTCAGTTCATGGCAAAAGGAAATGTAACCTGCAACACCTGTAGCACAGAGTACCGTAATTACCCTATTAATTCAAACCCTCTAATAGTTCAACCTAAATTAATCGCTGCAAACGTAAACCTGCAACACCTGTAGCACTATCACTGCAAATTTAAACCTGCAACATCTGAAGCAGCGAGTAGCACTGAAAAGACCTGCAAGTACGTACACGATGGTACCGTTTTAAAGAACCAAGAATAATGCGCTGCAACAGAATAGACATTGCATCCTGTCATGATCGCATCAGAAACACAACTTTCGCTAACATTATGGATGCTGGGTGATATGATGGATAAACTGTCACCATTGCCATAGTCATTCAAATAATGCATCTGTGTTTATTTAACCATCTACATGCTGAAGGAAACTGGAGATGCCCTAAAGTGCAGTATATGTGTCTAATTCAGCAGGGAGAGGGTTAAGTTTACACTAACAGTACAACATCAACATCTCAGTTATCCTGATCATCCAAGATGGCATTTGACTTTGTCATTCTTATGCAATAGTCTAATATTATAATAACAGTAATTAAGAATGTCATTATGAATACATATATTATGCTACATTTATTTCATCATCCATAAAATACTCAAACTATAGAAGATTATAGAAAGTGCATGACCTTGGGTTATTTAAAGGCATAATATCACAGTTGATAGAACTGTATAATCGGACAAACGAATTTCGATCTGAGACTAATTACGCTTGATTTATCCACCCAAAAGTTATTATTTACTTTAATTATAAATTTAATATGTACTTATCACCCAGCACTCAATAGTTAGAAAACAAATCATATTTTTTATTAAATAGGGGAACATTCCGCTATTTATCTTGTCTTTGATGTATCACTGTTCTAAGAAGGAATAACAGAGTTATGTCCCTTTGCATCATGTATAAAGAAGCCGTTGGCCATAATTGATTTAAACCCGACTCTAATGCTAGCCGTACACTGCTGCGACTACCTGCGACGAGACTGGATTTTCTGTTCAAGGGCACAGACGCTGCGACGAGTTACCTGCGATTCGTTTTTTGAATTGCCTGCGACGGTGGAAACTGGCCCAGTTTCAGTCGCAGCACCCCTGTACACCGCATCGACCGTCATGGCGATTGCCGTCGCACGACTGGAATCGCAGCAGTGTACGGCTAGCATAAGAGTCGCAGGTGGGGTTGCAGTGAAGATTCGTCAAACACACAGCAGTGGAAAGATTTTTGGAAGTACAAACATGATTTTATGTATGTCAAGTGAATAGCTAAGAACTAGTCCAAAACAACCATAAATATCTGTGATATTATGCCTTTAAATACTGCTATTTTATTTGCATTTTCGATAATGGAAATGATGACGTTAATAAGGTGAAACCGCTGTAACATATAGAGGACAAACGTGCCGCATATAAAAGTTATAATGTGGTGTGTTGTTTTAGAGGATGATTTTACGGACGTTTTTTTAACTTACAAGAGCAATAGAAATTTGGAGTAGCTTCCCTTCCTAAGTAGAGGGCGTGGATGGATGATACCTTTCTTGGAAACTGTTTACTGAAATTGTCAACATGATTTTTACGAAGATATGGGATTTTCTAACTTACTGGTATTTCCAGTATACGCTGAATACCTCTCTCTACATGATGGAGCCAATAGAACGGCGAACATTCAGTATCCTTGCGCCCATTCCCTCATTTATTAGGCAAATATAATCAACGAGTCCGTGACAAAATTACTAAAAATAAATAATGCCACTCGTACATTGATACATCACCATGCAGTTACCATGCGGTAACGTGACTAGATTATATAGTCGACTATAATATATCCCAAATACGTGCTACCATTGTACACATTGAAAATGCAGCAATTTTGTTAATGATACTGTACAGAATATTTTAATCGTAGAACATAAACAATGAATGCTATTTTATCCAAAGTTATTGACGATAATCTTTTTCAAGTTTGTTAAAGGCATTGTTAAAGGCATTGATAGACCTGTATAATTGGACAAACAAATTTCGATCTTAGTCTAATAATTACGCTTGATTTATCCACCCAAAACCCAGATAGCAAATCGGATAAACGTGACGTCATAAAAACATCTGACCAGACGTCGGGAAAAAGACGTCCTTGTCCAGCAGATATAACGTCTTTTAGACGTAATTTCCGACGTCTTTTTAATGTCATAAAACGTCTAAGAGATGTCGATAAGACGTCGGAATACTGACATCTTATCGACGTAAATATGACGTCTAAAAGACGTCGTTTCGCCGTTGGAATAGGGACCGTAAGTTGACACGAGATAGCCCAAGATTTATTCAATATCCGGTGACATAAACCGGTCAAACACCTAAATGCGCCACACATTTGACGATATCCCATTGTGA
>JAUTBZ010129060.1:0-14490 GCA_032361785.1 Lepetodrilus galriftensis | reverse complement strand
TGTTACAGCTAATATGGTGAAATTATACTAAATGATTCAAAATGCCATGTATTTGTGGTCCAGAAACAATCGTCGCAAATGGGTGAAAGATTCCCGCAGCGACGTTAAACTCCATATTCACTCACTCATTCCAGAAACAAAGACATTGGAAGAAAAATTACCAACGAATCTTGAAAGCATACCACTACAACACAAGACAATTCTAATGCAGATAACGTAAAAATCTTACTTGGGGAAATTCTGGTCATAAAATGGCGCCTGAAGTATTCCTGCAGGGAAGACGATCTCGTTCTTGGTGGGCGTGTAGTAGGCGTTGACAGTGGGCGGAGTCATGCCCCAGCTGAAACATTCACACATTTCACATCAGGAGGAGACAATATAGGTGAGAAATTCAGTCCAATTCTGTCCATGCAATCTATACTATATGAAGCAGTAAGTTTAGACATTTATTTATAATCTTAACAGAATTAATTTTATAATTATAGAAAAGATAAGCATTATCTCAACAATACTCTCACGTTGTCATGGATACTCACGCATTCTTCTTGGGAGCTTTACGTAGTCTTTCAAAATTCTTCACCAAGGCGTATCTTAGGTTTCTGATGTTGTTCATGAAATACTCGGTTTCATTGATTTGGAGCTGAAATGTAACAATTACAGCCAAATATAGCTGAGTACATACTAACATGTACATATTGTATCCATATGAATACTGTAGCAGGGAATGCTTACCCTTTCATATTGTTTGTCCAGTCTTGTGACGTTCAGAATATACTCTGGAAAGCCGATCATGTCGACCACTGCATTTGCCTGCAGAGAAAAGCCGTAAGAATATGATGACCAGCTACCATTGATTCTCATTATTCAGCTTCAAAACTCTCAAACTGTACGACTTTGTGTCATGATGTATCTCAGGATTAAATATGGATGATGGTAAATTGAAACTAAAGTTTTGAAATTAACTATGTGGTGCTGCCTTGAGAAAATGGCTTAGTTTGAGCATGCTTAATTTTACCCAGCAGAGAATGTATCTTCCAGGAATTTAGGTTGTAAACTCCCCAGGGAGTTGAGAAGGAAAGTAAGGGCACTTATCCACTGTCATGGGGTACAAATAATTGAAATTTGATATAGCTAGCTCATGAAAAGTGGAATTATTATTATTATTATTATTATTTATAGATACTTATTATTATTATTATTATTATTTATTATTATTAATTATTAATTTGTATTATTATTATTATTATTATTATTATTATTATTATTATTAGATACCTTGTCGGTTGCTGCCCTTCGTGTTTCGTCATCCATCCACTTCAAGGTAGGCAGATTCCTCTTGAAGGCCGTCTTCACCTCAGCAATCATGGCCTCTGCCTGCAACCAGAACCAGATGTCGTTATCATTTTGTTTTTGTTTTGGTTTGAATTAGGATTATATGAACACTGACCTCAAACTATATTCAATTTTGAATCCTTTTCAAATCATTTCTCATTCAAATGAGTACGATTTTGAGTGTTGATTTGGTGAGCACATTATTATTACTAAATCTTTAATGAGTGTGAATTCCTACCTTGACCTTGCTTTCTCCGTGGAAAGCCTCCTTGACGAACATGGCTCCCAGTGCGAATCCCAGAACAATGTCTGTGTCCGTGATGCAGTTGCGCCACATCTCTTCAGTGCCGATTACTCCTGCAACGCAGAGTCAACAGAGTTATCTCCCTTATGTATCACGCTACTTTTTTGGTTACCTCTACGTGACCCTAGGGAAAACGTACACTGACAAATATGGGGATATTTCTTTCAACTGTATACTCTGACATCTGTCCTGTCTGTATCGAGTGAAATGAACGGCTCGTACAAGATGGTGGCAAAGAGTGCCCTTAGATACGTGATGTCACTGTACAATCCCTGTTCTGTTTGCATCGCCTCATTAGCGAGAGCAGACCACACAGGTTCCGGACAATGCGCTACGTTCCTTTGACAGAACTGGGTCTGGAGTACTCCGAGCACGGTAATGCGCTGAAAGAAATGTCCCCTATGTCTGTACCTGTCATGGCCGCCGTGAAGGTCTTTTTGGCATCGCGGAAAGGTTTGGACAGGTACGGCGACAACGACTTGACCACGTGCCACACCATGTAGTTGTTGAGTGTGCTGAAATACATAGGAAAATATACGGATTTATATATACGGATAATATCTTCATCATATTTTTGTTTGAGAATATGGCCAGCAATGTCACTGAATGGAATGAAACCCTATACCTCATACTCACGTTTTACCCTCGTCACTTTCCAGACATTCATCTAGGATAGGCTTGAGATCCTTCAAGAACTTTGGAGCATAAACCACCACGTCCTCCGTAATTCTCACCGTCATGTTGACAACCGACATCATCACGTTGAAGTACTGCAGCCAATTGAACTGAAACAGAAAGATATCAGCCACCTACAGGTCAAGTATTACTGCAGAATTATATTACAGTGCTCCCTCGATATAACGCCCTTCGATGCACCGTGGATTCGGATACAACGCGGGGTCCAACGTAGACCCCATTTGAAAAAAAAATATTCTAAATAAAAAATCATTTTTTTCCCTCCAATTATATTCGTTGATATAACGCGGGTATTATAACTCGGGTGGCATGTCATGGACCCCAACTTCAGCGTTATATGGAGGGAGCACTGTATGTGCAATATAATAAAACAACCCACTCGCCTTTCCGATGATCTGACCGGTATTACAAATTTAACAATCCTGTCCTTGATCTGTCAGTACCAGCCGGTAATTGCAGGTTTACTGCAACATTCAGCGCTATTGATGTTGCAGGTTTCCTCCTGCCATAAAACTGACAAGCTGTGATGTAAGTGAAAGAATCTTGAAAGCGGCTCTAAACCCTAATTAAATTATAGGTGAAATATTCCCGCTGCGACATTATGCACTCACTCACTCTTGTCTTCGATAACAATTTAACTTGTTAATATTCAGGGCTCTGGATGTGACCATGACCTCGAACTAGCGTTGCTACGACAACAGGTGGGTGATGTAGAGGGAGATAACTCTGCTCTGACGGTCGAGAACCGACAGTTGACAGAGAGAGTGGACATGCTGACTATGCAGCTTACTTTGAAGGAAGCCAGTTGGTGTACCGCTGAAGAAAAACTCAAATTGGAGGTACCGTTTACAATGCTTCTGTTAATTTGAACCGTCTTGTTTTATCCACATATCTGACGTAAAATATTATTCTTATTCTCCTCCCTCTTCCTCGCTCCGTCTTTCCTTCCTCATCTCTGCTTTCTCCTCCCTCTCCTCCATATTTCCTTCCCCCTCTCTCCCTCCTTCTTTCTCCTCCTCTCTCCCTCTTTCCTTCCTCCTCCCTCCCTCTCTCTTTCTCACTCCCTTCTTTCTCCTCCTTCTTTCTCCCTCTTTCCTTCCTCCCTCTTTCTCCTCTCCCCTTCCTTCCTCCATCTTTCTTCATCCTTCTTCCTCCTCTCTCCTTCCTTTCCTCTTCCTCCTCCCTCCTTCTTTTCCTCTTCCTCCTCCCTCTTTCTTCCTTCTCCTTCTCTCTTCCTCCTCCCTACCTCCTTCTTTCTCCTCCATAATTTTTGGATTGCGCTTGCTAGTGATGTTTGAAACATTTGCTATGAATGACATCTGGGAGATCATCAGTTGTCATAGTTCAACTAGTAAAACATCGGTCTTTTGATGGGAGGGCAGAGACCGACGTTTTACTATAGTTTGGCATGAAATGCATTGATCCCCCTACTTCGTAGATTATCTCGGTAAATACTTCATGGAATGAAAAACAAAACAAAATCCATTATCTAATTTCGTTCTACCTAACCAAAATTAAAAAATTAAAAATATTGCACCGGTAATAACAAATCTGTTTATATATAACGATCACCAAATATTTTGACTACCGTATTATTTTTATTTTAATTTTGTTTTTCATTCCATGAAGTATTTACTGAGATAATCTACGAAATAGGGGGGTCTATGCATTTCATGCCAAACTATAGTTGAACTAAAGCTGTCAGTCAATGCATAGCACATTTAAATGTTTTACTACCGTAGTTTATATCAACAGATTTTGCATGAAGCTTGGGCTATCTCATGTCAATTTACAGTCCCTATTACAACAGGGTATCATTTCTCGAAGCTCTCATATCTCCCATAAGGACTCATAACCGTCTCTAATACATGCCGATCGTGCACTTATGAAAGCGCTATGGTCGAGAAACGATACCCAGAAATGTAACTTTGATGGTTATTCTCCGGGTGGGTTGGAACTGGACCTTTGGCTTTGAAGTCTAACAATCTACCACTGTGCTCATCACAAATGGGTGAAAGATTACCGCAGTGATGTTAGCCTCTATATTCACTCACTCACTCACTCTACCACTTTGCTAATATAACCACCAGCCCACAATGTTACTGTTATTTTGTTCCAGCTACAGAAAACGTGGGGCGAGAAATACCGTCAATGGATGGCGTCTACGGAGGAAAAGCTGCTTGAACTGCAACAGACTAATGCTCTGCTGTAAGTCATTTGTGGTGTTGCTTTCTAGGCTATAAAACCCTCATATCCAGGGCTGCATTCAGTCTGCACTACACTTCACTATACGACACTATGCTACTTTTCTTCAGATGCGAAACAATTTTGAAGTTATTTCAGGTCTCAACTCTGGTTGTTGACAATGTCATTATTATATATTTTGTCATCTATCAAATACTGAAATTAATTTTAAATCTTCCATTTTCAGACGTGGCTATTTAAAAAATCACAAGTCTGGTCAGAAGCCTTCAGAAGAAGAAAAGGACGACAGTTAAGTCATCGTGTATGCAGTTTGTAAAATTATGGTGGCAACTAATATTGCGTCCAAAGATGTTATTCCCATTTTAATGTTTAGCAGTCTTCCATCTTTTAACATTGTGTATGGATTTGTGCGATTACTATTCTTACAAAAAGTCATTATCTTGTGTATTTGTCTGTGTATATGAGAGACAACACTAAACAAGGGTTTAACTTGGTAGTAATTATGTATGATGTTCATTAATTATCAAGCTCAAATTTTATATGGAAATGCAGGGTTTCTCCGAATGCGCAATCCTGCGTCCCATACGCAAAACTTTCAAGTTTGGACCCACTTTATTAATACATTTTTTTTTTATAAGTATATCAACATACGTCCCCGGGACTCTAACAAATTGAAACCTGGAATGTATGAACAAAACATTTTGAGTACTGTATGAAATCATACACAAAAAAAAACAGTTTTCATAATCTTGGGACCATGCCTATTCCAATAATAATTATATTAGTGTCAGTACTAATTTGTGCTTCATTTATAATATATATATTTATATATATATATCGGTAGATTTATTTATTTCCAATAAATAGCAATATTCAACAAAAAGTATTTTCGCCATCAAAACTCTAGGCCCCCATTCACGACGGCCTCCTAAAGTTATTACTATGACCCAGTTTATCACCTCCTAAGTTAGATACTGATTTAAGAAGGGATATGACATCATTGTGAAACACTTTAGGAGGTGATAACTTGGGTTAGGAGATCCTAACTAGTTAGGACACCATCGTGAAACTGGGGCCAGCTATTCTGGGAGATAATACAAGGGAGATAATCTTGCATTGTAGCACTAATATTAATTTTATTTTTAATATCTACCAATTATTTCCAAAGAATATGTATAATTAAGATATTATTATTAATAATAATAATAATAATAATAAGTGTATTTATACCCCACCACATTCAATATGTGTATGCTCAAGGTGTCCATATAGTGCAATGGATAACACTAGTTTGGAAGCAAACTTAGAATTATTTTTTAAACCAATATTTATTTCAGAAAACTTTCAGTAAAGATACCTTTTATATACCCTGTATATATTCTGGTTTGGTGTGTCTGCATATTTAACCCTTTCCCTGCTGAATTAGGCACGTCCATCTCTTTGGGGCATCTCTGGTTGCCTTCAGCATGAAGAGGGTTGAAGAAAACTGATCATTTCATTCGTGGCAAAACATTTCCTGTATGTGGCGATTTATTTGTCCCCGCGTTGATTTATTTCCCCCGGACGTGACTTGGGGTATGCAGACTGAGCTCACAATTTTCTGTTACCATTTCTGTTATTTGGAGGTTTCCAAAGTTTGTGGCCTTTGGTATATATATTTATTTTATATTCCATGGTGTTGAATTTCGATAATCTTCCAAGCACACTGATGGTTTTGGTCAATGTGCTAAGTGATTCCAATTGTTTTCTGTAATAACTGTGATAAACCAACTGTGTCTGTGATATGGTAATGATTTTCATTTATACAATGTTTTGTATTGTGATATTGAATAATATTTAGTAAACTGTGATACTGAATTATATTTATACACTTGTGTATTCAATTGTATTTGTGACATAAAATAATTATTTACACTTGTTTCTTATTCATTCATCTTTATTGTCAAATTGAGAACATTTTGAAATATTGTATAATATTATATTTAATTTACAGATTGTATAAATAATGCTGGTAATAATACATTAACATTTTAATATTAACAAACTGAAAATTGTCATTAAAAATTATTCAAATCCATAAAAAAAAAGACTTTGAACGTCTTGATGACTATATCCTAAAGAAAGTTTATAAGACATATTTCAATAACTCGGTGATTGCTCGACTATAACACTACAAAACAATGTTATTGGTAGCACGGTGTATAGATAGGTTTTGAGGCCCGATATAAAAGCAGCTAGTGAAGAAGATAGTTCAAGCTGTAGAGGTAGCTGGTTCCACAGAGAATTAAAAAAATCTTTGTCCAAACGACTTCAGCTTTGGTACAGGAATAACAAGTTGTAGCTTGTCGTTTGAAAGCAGCTTTCTGGCCGAAGAATACATGTACAGTGCTCCCTCGATATAGCGCCCTTCGATGCACCGCGGATTCGGATAAAATGCGGGGTCCACATTAAAAAATAAAAAATAAAAAAATATAATTCTCCAATTATATTCGTTGATATAATGCGGGTATTATAACGCAGGTGGCATGTCATGGACCCAAAATTCAGCGTTATATCGAAGGAGCACTGTATGTCGGGTCTAACAATTAGACTGGAGCTGTTCCATTGTGGCAGCAATAGGTGATGGTTAAGATTTTGAACTCTATTCTAGATTCAATAGGCTGGAGGAAAGCCGTAGCATTAAAGCTGCAAGCACCAGCTGGTACCGACAGACCAAGAATGACAACTGTATTGCCACAGTACAGACAGGCTCATTATATCCCATCAGAAAGAAAACTTTTGCGAACATTAATGCCAAGCTTTCAGGACTGGATTTGAACCCAGGGCCTTTGGCTCCGAAGTCGCAACGTTCTCCACCATTGCGGGACCACCACAGCCAGTCTAGAGTTCAGTATTGGTGTGTGTGTGTGTGTGCGTGCGTGCGCGTGCGTGCGTGTGTGTGCCAATAATAATCCCTAAAAGTAAAATTTATCTCCATAAGATATCAACCCCAAGGACCAGATTCGAACTCGATCTCTCGAGTCTGTAGTCCTGACACACTACCACTAATCTACCTGATCCACAATCAAATACAATCAAACACAAAATATGACAACCAAAGCTGTTCTCCAAAATGTATTCATGTATTTACTACGGTATATAAAAATTTGAAAAATATATATATCTACAAGTAAATGCATAATATTCATGTCATAAATGGAACATAAATAACTCCCTCAAAATTTCTCTCAGCGATTCATTCATTCATCCAGAAAAATAACAACAACATAAACCGTTCAATAACAATACATACATAAAATAATACCATTTAACAAAATCATGAAGCCCATGTTTGAATGTGTAAGCTATACCGGGTAACTAAATCTACCATCTCTGTGGAACTAGGAATGTTTGTACACAAATATCCATGTACACAAAACAAAATCTGACTATTACTATTAGAATGAAACAGGGGCCCGTTGCTCAGAAAATTGTAGCGCTACAATAGTTGTAACTGGGCTCCCGCCACAATAAAAATATGCTGACGTTACAACAATAGTAGGCTACAATCCGCTACAATAGTCCTGAGCAATGACACCCAGTACATGTGATATATACACAATGTTATTATGCAAGAAACTTCACAATTCATTTATATGTTATTATAAATGTGTACAGTAAAGCCTTATTTAGACCTAATGCGGTTACCGCAGCGTTTCTCCGTCACATTTCACCGCAACAGATCAATCCTTATAGAAACGCATGAATTGTTCACACTTAAATCATGCAGGAACCCATTTTGCGGTCCAGCATACAATAGAAAATTCGCTTTAATTAACCCTCTCCCTGCTGATTAATCCAGCAAGGAGAGGGTTAGGTCTAAACGAGCCTTTAGTTATCTTTCTCAAAGTATACTTTTGAAAAACTAAGAAGTACCTCTTTAACCCTCTCCATACTGGAGGCAACATGAGATGCCCTATATCACAGTGCTTGTGCATGATCTAGCAGGGAGTAACTACTTTACATGACAAATAATATTTTGATTTATAATATTATTTTTTTGTTTTAATTGCTGTTTGGAGCCGCTTTCAAGATTTTTTCACCTATATCACAGCTTGTCAGTTTTAGGGGTAGGAGAAAACCTGCAACATTCATAGCGCAGCATGTTGCAGTAAACCTGCAAGCACTGGCTGGTACTAATAAACCAAGGATGATAACTGCATTGCCAATTACAGTTGTCAGTAAAGTAACTTGTGCGAACATCAATGCTTTGGCTCCTGGGGATGGGATTTGAACCCGGACCTTTGTTTTCGGTCCAATGTTCTACTATTGCACTACCACCCGCTCTGTATAATAAATGATAGTTACTGCAATATTGCATGGCCAAAACAAACTAAAACACGACACACTCCCCCACACCTGCACTATGAATCCCAACCATGAACATTAACCGTCATATTAATCGTAAAACTTCCCATACAGCAACCAATATCTGTAACCAACCATTCATAAATTACAAAACAACACTCTCTGGTAATAGCATATCAAAATTTGTTCAATCTAATTTTATATATAAATTGTCATTTAAAGGCATACACTTATGATTTGTTCACATAGTTCATGGCAAAAAGTATTTTACTTGAAAGTATGTACATTTGATTTGTATACATCACTATATTGGGCAACAAGCTAAATTTTCTGCATGTCCCACTGGTTTTCAATATTTTTCATATTTTTGTATTTTCTATTGTGAGATAAAAAATACTAAAATAATATAAAATATGATTGTATGCCTTTAAATAGTTAATGTGGAAGCTAAAAATATTTGAATACCTGAGCTAGTACAATGAACACAAGGACGGGTATTTTTATACTGTAGTTTCAACCGAGAATCGCGCTGTCTTGGAAGGATATTTCTTTAGCTGGTGTGTGTTGTTCAAAAATCAGAATCTGCACAATAAAAAAATGAGATATCATAAATAATGTTGAAAACAAAACAAAACAAAAACAACAGTAAAACAACCAAGTACTGCAAATGGGAAGAAAAAATGCAAAAGTTAGAACCTGCGAAACTATTCCACTATCCCACCCTACATTCATAAAGGTCGTCGAGGATACCCTTTTCACAAATCTCTCATCCACCAAGACCATAACGCCCTCTTTACCGATAGCTATTCCACTGCAAAAAGAGAGCGTTATGGTCTCTTAGCGGATAAGAGAGCTTTAATTGTGAAAGGATACCCTGAGTTCAATTCAGGTTTGCTATGAGTACCCTACAATACAGTGCTCCCTCGATATAACGCTGAAGTTGGGGTCCATGACATGCCAACCGCGTTATAATACCTGCGTTATATCAACGAATATAATTGGAGAAAAAAAACTGAATTTTTAAATTTTTTAAATGGGGTCTACGTTGGACCCCGCGTTGTATCCGAATCTGCAGTGCATCGAAGGGCGTTATATCGAGGGAGCACTGTATGTCCTGATATAAACACATCTACGACCCAGTGTTCGAAATTACTGCTGGAAACTTACTGGCCCGAATAATGATGCAAATAACAAATGTTTACCAAAAAACACATGAATTTCTACTGTCCCTTAGGATACCTTTAGCATTGGGAGAAATGGCCCGGGCTAGCGGTACTCTGCATACACCACAATACCTTCCACACACTACACAATCATACACATTTGAATCCTTGAAAACATAAACCATAAAAACGAAATCAGCGAGTGAATTACTGTGTGACATCACATCAGGAATCTTTCACCCAAACGCAACGAAAAAATAACCAAATAAAATTTAAAAAATTAAAATTAAAATCTTGGTTGTCGTTACCTCATTATTTCCAGTTGATAGTATGGGCCCAGGCACAAAGAGTGTCCTCTGGGGCCCAATGTCCCAGTACCGGCCCAAGTTGAATCCATTGATGAACACAACACCTTTGGACCAACCCTGCAAAATCAAGATTGATTGAACTAATGCTTTATGTCGCAGTGGGAATATTTAATAAATATTTAATGTATTGAATTTTCTGCTCTAGAAAAATTATAATTCAAAGACTTGGACCCAAGGTAACGTGACTTTTTGAGTACGATTGAATTTTGTATGGGGAGTTATGAATAAAAATTTGAGACGCATAGCTTCTATAGCATTACATATTTCAGTATGTTGTGATAGGAAAGTGAGTTTAACGTCGCTGCGGGAATCTTTCACCCATTTGCGACGATAAATATCACAGAAAAAGGTTACCAAAAATCTGAATTTATGTAGCTAAAGCAATCATTTTAGATGAATCCAAGCGACGAAATATGATGAAATGAACTGAGTAATTCCCCCCACCCCCCCGAGATTTTAAAAATACTGGAAATGGAAAAAGGAAAATGTGTACACAATAAATGCGCAAATATGGCAAAATATTCCCCCAGCTACTTACTTTCATATTGAGGTAGGTATCTTGTGGTTTGCCTGACACAATTAGCTTGGCTTTATACATTGACGGAGATCTCGTTTCCTCGACATGCGTTTTCCAATCTGTCGACCGGCTCAATCTAGGATAGAAACAGATCTACGACTTAAACATGTTAAAGGAACACTACCCATTAATTCTGCATAACCGGAAATTTTGAAGGCATTTATTTTCACTACAATAAACACTACCTACGTATTTCACATAAGTAATCAGACATTTATGAGGCATTTATTCCGTGGAATGCATGGAATTTGTGATGTTGAACACCATATTAATGTTCATTGCTTTAATTTTATTAAACGCCCAGGGCGTTAAGAAAATTGACTGGGGGGGGGGGGGGGGGGGGGGGGGTTTATTAAAGTATGAAAAAAATACAACAATTTAAAAAAAGAAAATGGCGTTACCTTTGTAAGTATGATTCTTTAAATGACAACGGAAAAACTGTCCAAGACTCCAGCTTATTCCCGTCCAGGAAGACATCGCCGTTTAAACCTACGAAAAATACAACAGCCAATGATATTACCCTACAACTTAGTACAAGTATGATCGCAACAACAACAACAAAAATCAAATGTTATCTTATTTTACTTTATTTTCGACCACCCAAGCCAAAATGATCACCGAAAAATACGTAAATCAGGGAAATAAAATAAAAAACGATGGCATTGATATATTCCTGAATGAACTGAGGTTACCTTTGCGTTGCTGGTTGAACATGGGTGAGTCCATTGTGGCATAATTGACTCTTCCGAGATTTTCCACCACAATGTCCAACACAGCTTCCATCTGAAATAACAAGGAATTTCTGTACATCAGAAAACGTTAGTGACCTTAAAATGTTAACGTCTGGCCGATTTGCAACCTCTAAATGAATTAAATATTAATGAGCTTGTCAAAAGAATTATTACTAAGTCTAGGAAAATTTAATGTTGTTGGTTTTAAAAAAAATAAAAAATTTAATATTGGGTCGCTTTTTAGAATCTTTCACTAATCATACAATAGTGTACAATTTTTATTAAATTATCAATAATATTTTTTATTATTATTGAATTGTGGTTTACATTAACTTTCAAGATTCTTTCACTTATATCACAGCTTGTCCGTTTAAGGCAGGTAGAAACCCGCAACAAACTTATCACTGAATGTTGCAGAACTTTAACATGTCAACACTGGCTGCTATATTAATTAATAAATTAATTATTAATTAATTCACAATATGAAGAAAATACATAGTGTATTAAATGAAATAAATTCTGGAGAAAAAAAAAATTGATTTTATTTGTATTCAATTTGAATGCTAAAAGATAATTTTGTTAAAAATATATGAAAATCTGTTCACAGCTTAGCCCATTTCTCGTTCAGTCTATTTTTAGAACTGACCTAACAAATTTGCTTGGCAATCTGTGCTGTGCTATTGTCAACCTTTAATCAAGATCAATACTTAGCGGCAATTTTAGATTCTGCACAACACAAATACCATAATCACTCCTAAACTAGAGGGAACTAATACTACTGCAAAAGGTGCATAATCATGTTCTTTAGACATATTTATGGTTAAACATATTTTACCTGAAAGTATGCACATTTGTTGTGTCTACACAAGTATATTGGGCAACATTATTCGTCTATTTCAGAGTATTTCCCTAATTTTGCCGTCTACTTTCAATCTTGCTGAAAATACTTTGTATGATTTATGCAGGTCTTTTGCCTCTTACTTTTGCTACTCTGCCACCTACTTCCGATTCTACTGAAACCACTGAATACACAGTAGAAATCCACCACACATGTTGAATAATATAAGTTAGGCCATTTGTAAACAGCGATTCATTTCAGTGAATAGAAACTATTTTGTTCGAGTGACACTGTGTTTCGTAAGAGCATGTGTTTTTTTATGAATGTTCTACCTGTCAAGCCAGTATATCCCTTGTAAATTGTAATTACATGGAAAAACTGTAAAAACATTTCATTTGAAAATAGGATAGTTTTAAATTTTATTAGTACATTGCCTACCGTAAAATATAATGCGATATAACATCTTTAGGGGTTCTTTCAATGAGACAGTCAGATTCTTCAACAGAATTCAGTTTATTCACCAAATCAAGCGCTATCAAACGATCGCCACCAATTTTGTAAATTTGCATGAGAAATTTCAGTCTCGTGATGGCAAAGTTTTCCAGTTTTTGAAGGGACACCTTCCCTGGAACTGGACTTAAATAGAAAGCCATAGGACGGTGTGAAATATGCTAATAACAGTGAAATCGCCATTCCCGGTCTTTGGGGATGTTTTCATCAGCTGTTTAGTTCTTGAAAAATGTTCGTCCTGTCATTTCCTGGATTTTTTCCTGGTTATATTTCCCGCTTTTACTAACTTCCGGTACACGGCGTAAAATGCGGAAAAGAAAGACATTAAAGTTTAAAGGCGCACAATCACGGTTCGTTGACATATTTCATGGGCAAACCTATTCTACTTGAAATATTTGTTCCTAAAAGTATTTTACATACAATTTGTCTACACAAGTATATTGTGCAACATGCCATTCCGCAAGTCCCACTGGTTTTCAATGTTTTCATATTATTATTTTATTTTTTGTAGTATTTCTTTATCTCATGATAATAACTACAAAACTAAATATGAAAAAAAATAATTAAACATTGAAAACCATAACAGCCTGCGAATGCAGCTTGTTGCCAAATAAACTTTTGTAGGCAAATCAATGTTTGACCATATATGCCAGTAAACCGCAATTTTATGCATTTAATTACCATTGAAAAATCTTCATATTTTGTATGTAAATCTACCACAATAGTTGATCTACTGGTATCACAAAACCATAGCCAGGCTTGGCAATTTTCCGCATATCTGCAGTAATCCGCGGATTTAATATTTCTCCAGGGGTCAATTTACTTGCCAAGTGGACATGGCTTGCGTCTTTTTTTTCCCACTAAAATCATAATACAGTGTATTGTCGGTTACCATGCCTGCAAGGACCCCCAATGAAATGTCCCTCAAACCTTTCCATGTGCCGAGCATGCAAACAGAAAATTTGTGATCCAGAATATTCCTGTCGATATTTCTTCCACGCACATGGTTTCCGAACCATTTATACCTGAATACAAAGTTGTCACCTGCAGTCTCATTAAAATAAGATCCGTAACTAACGCTCAAACAGATATGCGATACTCGCTCAGCTGGCTGAGATCTGATTTTAATGAGATTGTTGTCACCTGCTTCATGTTTGTTGCTTTGCAAGATATTGTTTGTCAGACAGTGACCACATGGTTAATTTCAAGTCATTGCTATACTGACCCTCCATCAAATTTAATAGTCCCAGGTCACCAGAAAGCACATGAGAAGACATGCAAATATATTTCCATCATGTCTAATAGTATTAGAGAGGGGGCGGGATGTAGCGCAGTGGTAGAACGTTGGACTTCGGAGCCAAAGGTTCCAGGTTCAAATCCTGTCCAGGGGGCCTGGCATCAATGTTTGCGAAAGTTCCC
>JAUTBZ010129049.1:0-12552 GCA_032361785.1 Lepetodrilus galriftensis | reverse complement strand
TCATGCCTTCAGCATTACAGCCTTTGTTTCCCCCCCCCCCACCCCCAAATCCTCAATCGCTTCACCCTTTCATCTTCGCTCCTTCATCTTCGCCTCTTCATCGTCACCCTCTCATCTTTACCTTTTCATCCCCATCCTCTTATCATCCCCACACTTTCATCTGCACAAAAGTCATCCCCACTCAACTCTCACCTTCAATATTCTGATGTGATGACAAACGTCTTTCTCTGATGTAATGTAGACAAACATTCACCACCTTCACATTGTGTTATCGGAGCAAAGGGTAGATCGTCAAGAGCCAGAGATCCAAGGTTCCAATCTGCTCCGTGGACCCGACATAACTGTATACGGAAGTTACCTTTCCGAAGTCATTATGCTAAAATGCTCTGTTTGTAGCGTCACGAGTGCAGTTATTATCCTTGGTTCATGAACACCACTCTCGTCGCCTATGGGTGAGATATTCCCGCCGCGACGTTAAACATTAATTCAATCCAAATGAACACCACTCACTGCTCACAGGTTTACTGCAACACTCTGTGCTACTGGTGTTGCAGGTTTCCTTCTGCCGTGATACGAGTGGAATAATCCTGAAAGTAGTTCTGACCCTAATTCAAACTGACAAAAAATTAGAAGTTTCGAAAATAGGCTCCCTGTTGTTGACACCCACTGGCTTTATGATAACTATGGAAAGAAATATTTATGCAACATCCCAAATGCAATTTCCTTTTGAGATTGTCGTGTATATATTCTTCTGTATCTGTTTGTTTGATGCTCTACATCAGTTTCCATTCCCATTGTGGTGGTGTTGCATAATGTTTGATGAGGTTGCATATTATAATTTTCTCATTCAATCATGAAGAGTAATGTTGATAACTTGAGCATGTTGGGATAAGCCACTATATTGAAATCACGAGTTGATGTTAAACCATTACAATTTTGTTGTGAGGTACGGTATATGCTTAGCTCCCAAGTACGCAGGCGATTGATTTAATGTACCAGCTTATCCATATTTTATTCACTTCAACAGACTCAAGACATTTTTAATTGACCAATATATTAATCTAATGTCATGTTATGGTATTTAAAAAAAGTTTTTGCTCAATCTAATGTTCTCCAATGAATAGCTGAAATATTTCCACGAAATTCAAATCAAGAAACTGCCCAACGCTCAATTAAAACAATATTTTCCCCCTGTTCTTTCAATAACATTTATTGTTTTCACTGTTAAGATTTGCACAAATTTGAACTGGTAAAGTTAATAACATGGTTAATGAAAAAATACATGACGTATTTATATGTTGAACATGCACTAAAAGTAATATGTACTATAAGAATGTACATTTATGTTATGGATATTTATTGGAATTTAGAGTATATGGTTATAGTTAAGATTTAGCACTAGAAATCTGTTTCACTGGCACTGGAGAGACATTGTTGGCCACAATAGGTGTAGTATACTCAACAGATCCTGTCGACTTTGATGATGGGGTACGGCAAAGACCTGTCCTAGTCCCAGTGCAGTTATATAACAGCTATTACAATATCAGCATTCAACCTGACCAGTTTTATTGGGCATTTAAGAGACACTGATCCAAATGTATCTAAAATGCTTTGTATAAACACCTGCCATGCTTGTGTAATATTGTATAATCTTTATTTTATTTCTTTTTCATAAAAATAAAATGAATTCATGATTATGATGTTTAAGAACAGTATGTATTTGGTTGATGTTATTAACCACAAAATGCATCTGGTTGTGATTTCCTACAAATATGTTATCAATATTTTTTGGTACAGGTTTATATATACCGGTAGTAGCCATATTCAACATTAATATTATATTAACCCTTTCATGTTCGTATTACACAGCTCCCTACTGGACATTTTGACATTCTACCTGTTAGAGGCATTAATCAAATACCCCAGAAGGGAGGAGGATTAACCCTCTCCATGCTGAAGGAAACTGGAGATGCCGTAACAGGGCTGTACCTATGCCTAATCCAGCAGGGAGAGGGTTAAACATGCTGTCCATATTTAATGTGTTAAAGTAACATGCGCTGACGGGACTTGATGGTAAACAACTTTATTCTTAAAGGCATACCTGAGAGTATTTACATTTGATTTGTCTACATCAGTATATTGTGTAACAAGCTACTTTTTCCACATCCCAATGGTTTTCAATATTTTCATATTTATTTTCATATTTTCATTTTTTTTATCACAAGATAAAAATAAATAAATAAATAAATATATAAAATATGATAATATTGAAAACCAGTGAGACATGTGGTTGTTGCCCAATATGTAGACAAATAAAATGTACATACTTTCAAGTAAAATATGTTTGATCATGACTGTAAATCATGAAATTAATGTATCACTAATTTAATGCGACCTCTAGGTTTTGGACGTAAATGCAACACCAATAAAATGCAAATGGCCATGTCTCCATACATGTTCTTTTCCCAGTCTTACCTTTAATGCGCAGCAATTAAATGCGACAATACAGCGGTCATATTTTTCGCATTAATATTATGATTTACAGTATGTCAACAAACCGTGATTGTATGCCTTTAACCTTCTCCATGCTGAAGGCAACCACACATGCACCGAAGAGCAGTGTCTGTGCCTAATCCAGCAGGGAGAGGGTTAACTATGATTAGATATGTGTTCAATGATCTGGAACGTCAATTCTCATAGATCTTTTTCTGACAGTTGTTGTGGCATCTCCTCCCACTATAAACAGACCACTACAATTCTGTTAACGACTGTGAAAAGCAGAAAGACCAGTGTGTAGAAATTGGGCTAGCATTCAACTTGGCTAAACAATCCAAAACTGTATTACATGATATTCCAATCATGATTGCAACGTAACCCGGTGCACTTTTCACAATTGTGGTTTACTGTGCAAATTTGATAAAAGTTTAATTTAAAAATTATTTTTTTAATCTCCAGTCTGCAAGTGCAAGTAGTTTGGTTAGTAGGATATGATTTTACCTTTGAATACAAGAAGTACAAGCTATAATTTTTTAATTTTAATTGTGTACCATAATTATCCTAATACATGTAATTCAAACCCTCTAATAATTAACACACCTAAATTAATTGCCAAAAATATTTGATAGGTACTGTACAGTGGATATTCAATATTCAAAATCTGATGACTTCTAGTTTGAAAATTAATCCAAATTGAATATATACAACATAATTAATTCTATAATTATGTAAGTATTGTTATTGGATGTATGTGAAGCATTTAACACTTCAATTCAAAACAGCTTTTAGCATGACTGCTTTCAGGTTGCTGCTCATGTTTGTTTGATATTCATTTTACATATCAAAATGTTTGAGATTGCGCCTTTAATTGATCTCTTGTCAGCTTTGAATTTTTGTATTTTTGCAACTGGGATGTGGTATGTATTTTGTATTATACAGATAACAATTTCAGGCTTCATGGACATAACACTTTTATTTGGTATTTGAATAAAATATGAAACTGGCAGCCCCAAAAACATGCAATATAAAAAAAAAAATGTTTTTATTGGAATGCATAATTTATTTTCGTTAATTTGGTCACCTTAAAGAAATTGGTGCAAAGTTTTGATTGTCGCACAACTGTTTTGGGCAATATGGGGAAGAAAAGTAAAAATTATTATCTGCCCCTGTTTTTTTAAACATGTAAAGTATTGTCTTGTAAATCAAAATACTGAGATCGTCTTTTGGAGCCTTTTTTGTTGTTTACTCATCCCAGCACTACTTTCAACCAGATATGTGCTTTAATATATAGAAAACATATCCATACAAAATTTGTTCCATGTTCTATGTCTTTGTGTAGGCTTATCCTATAGAGTCCCATCAAATTGTTGGTAGGTTTTCATGGCCATGAAACCACGGACATTGTTCAACAGATCTTTGACACCTGAACAAATAAATTGGCGAATTTCCACAAATATTACCATGCCTGGTTATATTATTGCTTTGATGGATGTATTTTTCAGATCTGTGTGAATAATAATGCAAAGCACACTATATGTTTCATATTTGACCCTTGCATATTTTTTCACCAAGTTCCCAGCATAGAGGTCAGTCAGTCAGTTTTACAGAAATGGTTGTTTAAATGTATCCCTGTGTGAATACTGTTCCTAAGGATCTTAACCTTCTATCTGCTGATGGCAACTGTAAATGCCCTACAGGAGAAAGATGGATACAAAAATTAGTTAACCCTCTCCATGCTGGAGGCAATGAGAAATGCCATAAAAAGCCGTCCCTGCACCTACCGTAATCCAGCAGGGAGAGGGTTAAAATCCTTTGTTGCTCCATTCATTCAGCAAACTGTTGTGAACGACAAAGGAGCGTATACGGATACTGGTTCGTTGTATACTTGCAATAATGGATTTCAAAAGTATTTTGTCATTTGTGACTTTCTATACAGCAGCTGGCAGTAATTTCAGAAAGTGTCCAAATAAAAATGAAATGATATCAAAATAAAAGTTTTCTTTTTTAATGCAGTCAATATCAAAGTGCTTCCTCTAAGTCTAAGACACATAATCAGGGATGTGCCATTTCTCTCTCTCAAGTTTTATTTTCATAAGTGATGGAAAATCTAAATGTTGCCCTCAGAATAATTTTATGAGAAATATTTGAGAATTTGATTGCATTCTCAAATTAGCTTTTCCAATTTGTTTTCTTAACCCTTTCCATGCTAATGGCAACTGGAGATGCCCTAAATGGCTGTACCTGTGTATAATCCAGCAGGGAGAAGGTTAAGATGTATAATTCAATTATTAAGTCCACATGTCTGACCACTTCTGTAAATCTGGCTAAAATTTGCTTTGAATATTTTTCTTTCTTTCTATGAATACTTTAACTTTTTGCTGCGTGTATAGGGACATTTGAAACCATGAAATGTCTACCGGTATACAAATGGCTGTTTTGAAGAATTCTATGTATTACGCAAATTGATTATGGATTTGAATGTTGTCTTAATCTATGTATAGAATGAGTGCTCATTTTGAGATTAATCAATGACGTGTCGATGTGTCGATGTGTCGATGACCTTGAATCTAATCAGTATGTGCTTGGATCGAGTGTCTAAAGTATGTTAACTTTGTTATGTATTTTTGGTTGCAAACTGACTAAAAGTGGCAATGTATGCGTGATTTGTTATGTAATAACTAAAATCAAGTCATTGTTTACATGATTTTCAATGTATTGCATTGCCAAAAATTCAACTGGACGAGTTTTCATGAGAATACACCAAAATGTAGATTTTTCAATTCAGGTTGAATTTTGATAACATTGGTCACAATTCACATTTAGATTTGTAGCAAAACCCTTTCGAATATATATATATATATTTTTTTGGTGTTAAATTCAATAAATCTTGATCTACAAGTATTAATGTTGTTGTACAATCATCGCAAATGGGTGAAAGATTCCCGCAGCGACGTTAAAACTCCATATTCACTCTCACTGTTGAATGTGTAAATAAATTAAATACAAAAGAATATTTGAATACAGATACATCTTTCATCGCTTGTTTTCTGTTGACCGCCTTTTATACAAGTCCCATTCTTCCCATACCCTTCCAAATAGAATATCCAATCTCACGAAAATGGCTGTAATACGGCTACTTTCGATTTATATACTCGCACCCTCCAGTGACTATAGCCCTGCCCCAATCCTCATTGCAATACCGTTACCATGTCGTCCTAGATGCGTGTGTATATGTATGTATGTATGTATATATAAAATAGCTGCATTCATGCATGGAAATCATACGTGCTATTCCAATCTTTATAACTTTGTAAAGTGCTGTTCTAGGACCTTGTATAGGATGGTTTTTATTAACTATTAAAAACAAGGAAATATGAATGTCTTCTGTTGTTTGTTTTGTGGTAAAATACACCCAGCTTAATGCGAGGCTAAAGCCTTGGGCTTGGCTTGCTCCATGGCATAATGGTTAGAGCTTCGCGAATTGGCCCGGAGTGCGGAAGGTCGCGGGTTCGATCCCTGGTCACGTACCAAAAGACGTTAAAAGATGGTAGTTGTTGTTCCCCTGCTTGAAGCTCAGCACACTATTTCAGTGAGCCAGCACTCTTAAAAACTATTGGAAATCCAGACTAGTACAAGCAGTATACTAGTACCGTATGATGCAAGCCATGTGAGTGGAGAAAAGTGGCTCAAAACCCCAAATCAAGCAACCGGCCTAATAGGCTTCTAATAGTTGGCTATGTTATACTTCAATCATGCTGATTACCTCCATTCTTAGCAAAACAAAGGCATGAGATTACGAGATCAATTTTATTGATGTTGAGATTTGATTTAAAATACATAAACAAGGAGGCTTTGTCTGTAACACATCTTCAAATAAAACTAAGAAGTCTTCAAATAAAACTAAAACTACTAGCAGTAGCAAGCACATAGTGTGGAAACTCTACTACCTGAATCTGCTCGGGGAATAGACTGGACGGCTACTGATTGAGAATGATAACAAAAAATATAAATACAAAAATAGATTGGTTGGAACATGGCTGGATAGTGATGTAATCTTAATAAGAAAGATATTTTTATTTCACAACATTTAGATGAATCTGACAATCATTATCTCTTGTCCCTGATGTTTGTCATTCTGTTTGAGGAAAATTCAATTTTAAATACAACTAACGACCCAACCCAAACAAACTCAGAATGATTGGCTCCAACATCTATCTTTGAAAAAATAATAATATACATAAATAGAATAAAATAAGAACTGTTGAATGAAATACCGTAATTAAAGAATAACCTAAATATAGATTCTAGTACCGGGTATATTAATAAATTATATTGACAGGTCTATTTATTACTTGAAAAATCACGATATCATTGCTTTACAAGCACTGAGAAAAATGTTGCCACATTGCTTAAAAAGATTAAGGCTGTATTTGTGCAATTTAACATTAAACATTACCACACCACATTACAACAAAGAATGCATCTACATAGACTACAATAATTAATTCACCCGGATAAAAAACATCTGGTACAGTAAAATGAAATGGCAACTCTTTTGATTTAAATAGGATTATTACGTATTATGCATTATTATTTTTTACATGCATCAAAAATATATAAATACAGATTTATGGGCTATTGAAAAGATTATATATTTCTTGAAAAATCATTCTATACAAAATGTAGAGAAGGTGTACAAATAATTATGAATGTATGATGAGTGTAAGAGATTTGGGATTAAACACTGTTTTCCAACACCAGTGATGATATGCTTTCGGTGGGATGAAAACCTCAGACACGGTTACCATAGACCCACAAAGCACAGCCAATACATGGATTCAAACACAGATCCTTCAGTTGTGCAAAGTAAGAAATTCTATGTTTTGGGACCTTGAGTTTTTGATTCACATACTAGTATTAATACAAAGAATTCATAAAAATGTGAGCTCAACTGATATTACACCATCAGCATTATGTACCCTATAATATGAAACACGTTAACTTGAGCAATACTGTTCCAAAAAGTAATGATCTTGTACTGTTATCTTCTTATAACACAACATTTCACAAGTTTCTGTGAACATAATAATTATATGTATATAAATAATTGAAGTTTTCATAGAATATATATGTTTTTTTCATAGGCCACTATAGTGTAAACGAATGTATTTTACAAAAACAAAAATTCCTTTTTTTGGGGGGGGGGGATATTAACCCTCTCCCTGCTGGAGGCAACTGGACATGCCCTAAAGAGCAATGTCTGTGTCTAATCCAGCAGGGAGAGGGTCAATTGGTCAATCGAATTAAAATTAAATGTTGGTTTGTACTAGACAAAATTATAAACAGGATATAGCAAGAAATAATCTCACAGGCCAACAGTAGCGTTCATAATTTATTATTACACTGTACCTGGATAAACGTTCCAATCAAGTTTCACTGGTAGTATAAAAGTGGCGTAAACAAACATAAATTTAATTGAACATGTACATTGAACATTTGATTGCATGTTCCTTCTTGCATAAAATAAAAATATTTAAATTAATTAATTGTGCAAAAAATAAATATATTTAATTTTAGTTAGGGCATACAAAATAAGAAATTGAATTTTGTTTGTTTGTCATTCCATGAAGTATTTACTGAGATAGCCTATGAAATGGGGTTGCCAATGCATTTCATGCCAAACTATAGATTATAACATAATTATTTATGTCAAGAGATTCTCCTTGCCATTTCATATATACACAAACAAAAATTAAAACATGAAAAGTTCACATTGAAACACTCATGGACGGCCAACACCACATTTTCACACACTCCAACAAATTCTTCACTACACAGTTAAGAGTGAAAACATTCAAAATACTCTTATTCCATAGACAAATATAAATTACGAATTACATATGTACAATTTCTGAAACGTAAATATATACATACGTAATGCAACTAAATTTAATGTACAAAAGTATGACAATAGATTTACTACATGATAACATCATAATAAAAGATTTGTTCACACTCCATCAAAAAACAGCTTTGACGATAGGTCAAATATCACAATCGCGTATTTATTCTTGCATATGTTTACAGTTATGCTTCAAAATACCACCGTCAATAGACTGCTGTACATATCATGGAGGGCAGACGCTTGTCTACTATAAAACTTACTCGACAAACTCGACTGATAAAAAAATGTATAATGTAGACAATTATTACAAGAGAAATTGTACCATAATAGTTAACTTTACTACACTTCATGGGCAGGTGTCCTACACCCAATAGATGTGTCCTACACCTGATAGAAATGTGTCCTACACCCGATAGACAGGTGCTATGTGTTCTACAGCTGATGGATGTAGAGTGTCCTACACCCAATGGACAGGCACCTGCTGTACAGGTGTCCTCCTACACCTACTGGGTGGGTGTCCTAAACCCAATAATAGGTGTCTTGCTAGGATCATGGAGGGATCCGTAAAAAGTTTCTTCAACATATTTGTTGTTGCTATTATGACTACAATACATCATTGAGTCAAAGTGATCAAGTATGAATTTCAAAAGAAGACGACACAGACACAACAGTGAATGCATTAACAGATTCTTTAAAAAAAAATGCATAACAAAACTCTTGGATCACAGACATTTCACTAATAAGCTTGAAGCATGTCCTGACCAAGTCCTTACTATCACTGTCACTGTCCACTAAAAACGACGTCTGCTAGACACACTGGTAGTGCTCCTTTCTAGCTGTTCTGTCCGTACTTTCTGTACAACACATGCGCAGTTACACTGTGCGGTGTTGATCCTTGGTAACGGTGCATGCGTCGGACAGAAAGTAAGGACAGAACAGCTAGAAAGGAGCACTGCCACTGAGTATTTGCTGACAGATGCTATGAACAAACTCGCCAGTACATTGGAGTTATTTCCCTTTCTTAATTCCTCTGCTACAAGCCCGAGTTTAACAAAAGGGTCGTACCGTTGTCCGGGCGTAACTCGGTGAACGCGCCATGCTTCTACTACAACAGGAAATGACGTAAACCTCAATATACGCCTAGACTACCCGTATGACCCGTGAAACGCAGGCCTGATCACGTGCGCTAAATATCGGTATGAAATAAGCCACCATGGACCATGTTTCTAAATACTTTTAAGAATAGGAAACCCTAAGCAACAGAAATTCATTTCAAGATAGCGAGTTGTTAAAATTACATTGGTATGATAATAATGAAGAAAGTCTTCTCATGATTCCAATTTATCATTATTTGGCCAAAATTAAAAACAAAATGGCTGCCACAATATGTGAGATAAATGTGAGATAATATGTGAGATATATGTGAGATTATGTCCAGAAGCTTTCCAGACGCCTGGCCCTGAGATTACGAAAAATAATATATTACGATTTCATGCTCAGCTCAGATTTTATATGGGGATTTGTGAGAAAAAAAATTGAGCATGAATTCGTACTCAGGCAAGATTCATAATCTTGGGGCCTACTATTGCATGAACATTGAACAAAACATCTTTCTTTCTGCACCAAGTTAAAATATGCCCATATTTGTAGCTCACCTGACATTTCATAAATATTGTCTATGTCAATGACTTTGATCACGTGACTAGCAACCATCACTGTGACGTATACTGCAGCAAATGACAAGCCTTTCACGAAGATGGAAATGACATACTATTAATAATGGTCTTAACTCTTTCCCTGCTGGATTAGGAACAGGCACTGCTCTTTTGGGCATCTTCGGTTGCCTTCAGCATGGAGAGAGTTAATGGATGCCATCTCAGGGCTCCAGACTAACATTTTGAGTTACTTGTCCGCAGAGCAAGTCAGGGCAAGTAACAAAGGCATCAAAGGTGCTAAATGTTAAAAAGTAGGTTGCCCGCAGTCCAATTTAACTTGTCCCTGTACGTCGGGCGTATGTTAGTCCAGAGCCCTGCATCTGCAGTGATATACCTAGCTGAAACAGGCATTAACTCTCTCCATGCTGAAGGCAATCTGAGATGCTCAAAAGAGCCTGATAACAATGACAGACTAACCGCAATTAGGCATATAATAAATGAAAGCTTGAAATCATTGATTACTCCATAACATTAGGGCTGTTCGTTTTGCCACTGGCTGACCCCCAATCGGCAGCCGCTTGACCCCGGTAATCCTGCAAACGTGCTCGTTTTGCCCCGTAATTCCACATTCTCAGCCGCCGGCAAGCGCCCGCTTTGCCACTATCGAAAGACCGGCTAACTCACGGCTTGTTGGGTAAGAAATTGGGCAAATCGAGCGCCTTTGCAGGGTTACTGGAGTCAAGCGGCTGCCGATTTGTGGCAAAACGAACAGCCACAAAGTCGTCACCTAAAGGTCATGCCAAGGTTGGAAGATATCTATCTTTGGCTTAGTTGCGTTCATGAGTGGGTGCAACAAGCAAACATATTTTCAACTTTGCAGCCATATTTGAAATCAGATGTGAACTGCCATCATTGGACAGAAATGAAAATGTCAATGATGACGACATTGAATAAGTACAGTAGGCCGTGCGATACGTAAGATAAAGAAAAAACGGTCCATTCAGAAAAGAAAATGTTCATTACATGTGTCAAACAGATATCCATGACATGTAGGAAATCGACAGACCACATCTAAAATCATTCATTCTCTCTTCAACAATGCATTGTCTGCACAACATCTAATCGATTGCGATTTATTCAGGAGCAAGAACAAAAATAAAACATCTGCTCCAGGGTATCATATAGTGAAGCTCTCATATCTACTACAAGATCATAAGGACTCTCGTAGCCATCTCTAATACAAGGGGATCGCGCACTTACGAGAGCGCAATTGTATCATAGTGGATATGAGAGCTTCGAGAAATGATACCCTGGAAACCTAAAAATTTTTGCTGTGAGGAGCTAGCTCAAATTATTTGCGTTATGCAGACATACCAATATCTCTCTATAGTTATAAACTTTGAAATTTCAACAACTGTCATTTGCATCATGAGATGGTCCCCAGTCACTTTCAAAATAACATAATTTTCATCACGAGATGGTGCCCAGTGCTCACATGCCCATCTGCATCTCAGCAAAGTTGTAGAAGTTGTCGATCTGTTGTAGTGCCGTTGACAGGTTCTGACTGACGAAAACCAGGCCAGTCGTTCCCATCGTCAGATCCACAACTCGGTCTTGGCACTTCTTTATTGCACCAAGTCCATTGTACTCTAGGCCAATCACAGGTCCTGTAACAATAGACATTACATTTTAGACCAATCACAGTTCCTGTAACAACAGACATTACATTTTAAAACCAATCGCATCCTGTAACAATAGGCAATATCTCCTAGTCACATCACAGGTCGTAAAGGGAGTGCAAAGTAAACACAATATCCAGTGACATAAACTGGTCAAAAATCTATATGCGCAAAACATCCACTGTCACGTCACAAACAATCCACTGTGATGTCACAAACAATCCACTGTCAAGTCACAAACAATCCACTGTCACGTCACAAACAAACATCACGATCCAGATGTATTTCACCGGAAGTAACGAGACTTGCACACACTATAACAACAAACATTAAGATTACGAAACTGCTTGAGCTGAAACATTTAATGTGGAACAACTTTTCCTCAACACGTAGCTGTGGAGGTCAAGATGACCTTGCACTGACCTTGATTAACTGCACGTGCGTAGGAGTCGGTCCCGAAAACACGCTGAGCATCGGATGATTGCATAGTTATCTCCTTTGTCTGCACCAACGTCGTCTCTCGCTGTGATGACAAACGTTTTAAACGTGAAAACATGACCATGTGACCATCCTTAATTGACTGTATTCATTTGAGTTGCGTTTTGCTAATTCTACAGTCACATATCCACCATGCCCTATACAAATTAATTTTTTTAATTAAAAATTTTAATTTAATATTTTTTTTCCTATTTAAAACCAAAATTAAAAAAATTAAAATATTGCACCAGTAATAAAAAATCTTTATTTAACGATCACCAAATATTTTGACCAAGTATTATTTTATGCAGAGGGGCGACGTTCGAAAGAAGAAACGGGT
>JAUTBZ010129038.1:0-14494 GCA_032361785.1 Lepetodrilus galriftensis | reverse complement strand
ATCAAGCGCAATTAGTCTCAGATCGAAATTCGTTTGTCCATTATCCAGGTATATCAACTGTGATATTATGCCTTTAAAAGAAAGACATTGCAAACCTCAATTATGAATACGCAGTGTATGGGTACGCGAAGTATGGACAATCAATACTGGCATTCATTTAATAAGAGAAAGCATCGCCAGAACAACGGATTTTACGAGTTCGATCATTGAAAAACGTCATTGACATCACCTGCATCTAGGTACGAATGAGCCAGATCCAAATGACCTAGGTCCGAAACAGCAGGTATATTCGTATATATACTCTCTAAACATGCAAACATTAAACTTATTCTTCTAATAAAAGTGTAAATATTACCGACAATATTTTAATAAAATGCTAATATAACATTACAATATGACAAGGAATTAAAGTGTTAAAAATACCAGATCTATCTAAAACAATATGCATTTGAGGGTAGTCCTTTTCGTCCGCCATTACAAGACACGTCTTTTCACAAACCTTTGCTTGATAGTTTGTGAATTATTGGCAAGGTTAGCTGCCTTTTAGAACAAATTACACCTGAATGTGATGTGTAATAAACGCTGAATAAAAAATAGCAAACTATGCATGCTCATTATAACGCGTTTATTGCATTCAATAAGAATTGGTTTTACATCCGCATGCACAATATTTCGGCGTTTCCCCACATATCGTCTCGCCTGAGCCTCGCACGTCCCACATCAGGTGACTAGTTCGCAAATTAAAAGTCCTGGAACTAATGTCACAGTTTGGTAGTGGTCCTGTTTATTGCCCTATAATACTATCAATGGCAAATAATTGGCTACTGAACAGCTGCTGAAGGTACACCGTTTTTGTTTAAATTGCAGGAAAACTCGCTGGTTTTAACAAAACAAAACCAGGTCCCTGTTTCACAGAATTATTTCAAAGCTACAAGAGTTGTACCACCATGTTAACGTGTACGAGTTAAGAATCGTAATGCTATGATTTATTCCAGTAATGTGACCCATGCAGGTTGACCGTATCGTTATCTAGCTGCAGTGTAGTTCTGTAGCTAAAACTTTAAAGATGCCCCCATTAATAGTAAGCCCTCTCCCTGTTGAATATGACACAGGTAGGGTAAAGTGATAGAAACCCTCTGCACTTGACGCGGGAAGCAATCAGAACGCACCCACTTGATAGCCAGAAACCTTGGATGTCTTCTGAATATCATATATTGTTTGTGTACAGGGCGAAATATATCCAAAAAGAGACAAAATTTATCACTACCGTTATTTGATCGCAAGTCAGACGCATTCGATCGGAAGTCAGACTATTAGTTTGGTATGAAATGCAGCAACACCCCATGTGGTAGATTACGTCTGACTAGCAATCATACTGATATAAGCACTGTCCGACTTCTGATCGAATGTGTATACTGTCAAACATCTATTGAGATTGTTATAACCGTATTGTCCATACAATTTGATATTTATTGCATTCTTATAAATCTACATTGCATATTCCAAAAAGTGATCTTTGTATAAGAGAGTGAACTTGAAGCATTGTCATAAATTTCAAGAATGCTTGTTCAGATTTGGTGCAAATTTGGCTGTCATTTGGGTGGTGAAAACGAGAGGTTGAAAGTTGCATGAGTAAGCAAAAAATGGTAACTCTGTTTAGGGGATGAGTTCAAAGCTTCGATAATATCAACGTGTGTTCGATTCCTGGTGTTGTTAATTCTATAAATATGGAGCAAAAGTGTTGACTTCGGATATATACCCGACTTTAGATCACTTTACCCTACAGCTCTTTCTGGCATCTCCAGTTGCCTTCAGCATGGAGAAGGTTAAGAGTATTTTGGTATCCGTTATGGGCACCCTTTAGCTACAGAGGATAAGGCAGCAATAGGCACAATAGTATGCGACCGATGACAATGCGCTGGGTTAATCACTATGTGTGGCATAAACACCAGGCAGAACAAAATGCAGCTAGGAATGGATTCACTAACCTTTATTATACATGTCTGTGCTTATTTTGGAAGGACATCAATTGTTTTCACATATCTAATGAAATGAGTTGATCAACCAACACCATCTTGAAATCATTCATAATATAGGAAGTTCTAAAAATAGCTGTATCAGAGGTCAATGGTTTGAAATATCTTGTTCCATTTCAGGATCAACATGGTGTGGGGTCAAGGTCAGAACGAGTCTGGCTACAGGTCTGGCCACATGTCAAACATGGGCGGCGGCGGTGGAATGGGTGGGGGGATGGGCATGGTGGGCCGGGGTATCCTGGGCGAATCTCCGGGGACCAGCGGGATGAGTATGGGCGGCTTCGGGGGCATGATGGGATCGGGCGGAGGAGGGGGAGAGAACTTTGAGACGATGATGCAGCAGCGACGTCTGCAGCAGCAGCTGAATCTGAGGGAGTCTCAGCTTGCCCTAGCCAGCAACTTGCTGCAGAAGCAGAACCAGCTGATGATGGATGTCGGCTACACAGGGCCCGGACCCAACATGGGCCCGATGATGCCGATGGGGGGCCCAGGCGACATGTCGCGACCCATGATACCCTCCCTGCTGGACATGCCACACGGGAGGCAAGGCAAACGGATGGTGCCAATGGGGAGAGAGCCGGACATTAAGCGACGACGCCGTCGCTCGGTACGTATTTATATTTGTCGTGATTATTGTGGAATATGTAGAATAGATGTCTATTTTCTTTTTATCGTTTTCATCTTTTTTCCTTTTTCCTTTTTTTTTGGTGTATGCATATAATCATATATCAAATGTATGGGGTTGTTATTTTGTTATCTACAGACGCAATACGATATGTGTGGTGTTGTCTATTGGATGATTCTAGCGGACATTTTCCTATTGGCTGCCGTACGTGCAGGCATGGCATTGGCAATTTCCGCAGAAATCTGATGACTTATTTGTTCAGTGTTCGATTTATTTCCACTGGATGTGGCTTGGCCTCCCCAGACCCCGGTTGAAGTCTCAATATTGTGTGTTTACAACTGAAATCACAATTGTTGCCATGCCTGTATGTAAAGGATAATCTGGAGATATGACTTGGACTTGGATGAACTGCGATGGACATTCAATGATCCTGTGTTGCATTTGACATGACTTCCAAGTTTCGCAGTAGTTTATTGGTGGAAATTCCATTCAAACGGCAGATGTGTTGCTGTTTTCTCCTTGCATCACATTGTTGACGAACTGCAGCACATGCAAAGGAACTATTTCAACACGTGTTGGTATATATATAATCTTTTCAGGAAAGTTGTGGGATTGTATTCTCGTGAGCGGAGGCTGCCATTATATCTTTTCATATCGAACGCCCCATGTACATTGTTTGTACCTTTCCTAACACACGTGCAGAACATTCTCTTTTTTTTTTCTCCTCCGAATGCAACTAGCAAATTTGTCCATAATCATTTCTAATTGATATTTATTTCCCCCTCCTGCACGAGCATGTAAACCATTTTGGTTATTTCAGTGAGCGAATAGTTGCTTATCCTCACTACAGAAACTTCCCACTGTTTTTTTTTACAGACCTTTATTCTCAATATGCCACCTTTTCATTCCAATTTACTCGAATCATAAATTCATCTGTATTTGCAAGTGTACAATTGCGCTACAGATATCTGCTTACCAAATCTTGGTGGTACCGTATATTGTATTCGTGGATTTCGAAGAAGATGCGTGCAATATTTCCTGTCCACAAATCCAGCTCGGCTTGAGCCGTAATATTGAGCATGTGCTAAGGTATTGAGAGCACAGTTTCGTCAGAATGATTTCTCGGAAGAATTTTAACCCTTTTGAAAATGCCTTCACATTCTAGCAGATTCACGGATGGCTTGAGATATTGCCTCCCTTTGCTGTTTGACCACCTTCTGTAGATGTTCGTACACCGATCCTCCTTTCAGTCTTCTCCAAGTAGTATGCAGAGGGACAGAGGTCGCAACACCGACTTTGATCGTCGATCTGATAATCGAGACCGATTTTCACCTGGTCGAAGACATGACGACGACGGAAGAGGTCGACCAGGTCGATACAGCCGATGGGATTCAGGTAATCTTGTGAAGTTTGAGCCGTTGGCTGCGGGACTGTTTGCCAGTAACATGGGTACAGGACCGTTTGCCGTGTCATTTTTTTTATTGCAGATCTTTGCGAGATATGGACCGCTTTCCAATATTTATTCCAGTGTCCTGCAATATTCATGATGCATGTGGTGACATTGAGAATGAGTGCGACTAATTTGTTGCTTAACGGTCGCAGCAGGCATCTTCACTTTTCACCAGTGCGTTACGATGACATTTTAAGATGTGTTTTCCACGAATTTCCTTGGATTTCATCATGGATTGCTTGATATGTCATAATAAATATAGCGCAAGATCATTTAATAGTATCACAAATTTAAGGAAATAGGAATGCTGTGTCTCAATGCTAACCATATTAACTCTTTCAATACCGTGTACCAGATGTTTCGACTATTTTCATGGTGGTATTGTCATTGTTAATTTCAATACTACATAACGTAATATTTGGTGTCAAATTAAAGATTATCATTTGAATGCTGACTACAAGATAAAATGAAGCAATATGTTTAGTACATGGCCTGTTTCAGTATTTTGAAAAATGTTGCACAATCATTATTGTCATTGTGACGATGTGTGCAATCCATCACTGATTATTTTGATTTTCTAATTTTGAGGCAAATGCAGCAGTCAAAGGGAGGCAACTCCTGTTAACTATTAATGAATACTGGTACTCCATTCACCTTGCATCCCATAACCCGGGATATCTTCATGTTTTTTGGACAGTTATTTCTAATCTATTATAATTATTTATTCACATGAATACACATTAAATGTTAAATAGTTCTTGCATTGCCCAGTATGATACTAAAAGAAGACTAAAATGGCAAACAAAACAAACGATGCACAATTTTCATAATTTTGCATGATTTTCAGGAATTGATTTCAAGTTTATGAAAATTTAGGTATTTTGTTCTCTCCTTTGGCTACCGTCATCTTTCAATATTCTTATTTGAAATACTACAAGGATATTTCCATACGATTCACTGGCATACGTAGTTCTGTACATCCTGATGTAATTTGTAGTAACGTGCCTCATTTGCTCATACTGCAATTATTCAGTAATGCTTCGTGCAAAGGATCATTTGAGAGGCGTCGTGTGACTCGCATGTCGAGACTGACTGCCTAGAGTTTGAATCCTGACTGGAGAACAGTTCCATGTGTATTGGAGTGATGGAAATATTGTCACCTTTGGTGTAACCCTCTCCCAGCTAGATTAATGACAGGCACTGCTCTTTTATGGCATCTGCTGTTGTCTTCAGCATGGAGAGAGTTAAAATGGTCAGTGGTCAATGGTTTCAGCTGCGGCGTGTAACCAATTCTTTCAGGGTCTTCTCCTACCATTATAAGCAGTTGCCATTATATCGCTGCAAACATAAAACATTTAATTGTCATATCTGAAATGTCTGGCTTATGTTTGCACATCTCTTACTACCGTATGCAACTTCCTCGACAAATGAGATACAAAACTTGTGTAATTTAAATGTGAAATTGAATTAAACTTTCAGAATGGTCAATTTCTCATATTATTTTCCAATATTTCTGTCACAGTGACAATACAGTTTACAGTTTATCTATTTTTTTTCTTATCTTCTTTATTTTAAAAACATTTTAACATAATATACATTCATTACATATACACACATATATACATGTACATGCAAAATGTATAGTTAACCCTTGTTATCACAGTGAACTATTTCAGTATTTGTCTTGTCGAAAGATCTTTTATATTTATCATAAAATACTATTACTTATATTGGCCTTGTCTTCTACGCGAGTCTTAAATGCATTGCCGACACTATTTCAGTCAATGATCAAGTAGGTAATCTTCTAGTGCTGTAAATGTTGGCTGTTTTCATGACTTGTACATAGACTGTAGCCGACTGTTGTCTTCAATTGTAGGTGACAGGCACAGGACTAGAACCAATTCTGAAGAATATGATCCTGCAAATCCAACAGGAGATGACGTAAGAATATTAATAATAATAATGATGATGATGTAAATTGCATGAGAATCTTGCAAGGATTTTGAGGCTCCAGGGTTGATCTTTTAAACCTGTAGCCCATGGATCAGGGCTGCATTTCTCAAAAGGGGTGTATATTTATGTCGGACGTAAATGACATAATACAATCAATGTAATCGATGTAAAAGCATATCTGTCTCATTTACGTCCGATTTAAATATACATCCCTTTCGTGAAACTCGCCCCAAGTTATTTCAGCTGAAACATAATTTCCATTTCTAATTTGTTTCTAAGATTTTACGCAAGACATGGCCAAACACTATAGTTTGTGTTTGATTAATTAATTTATGACTTGTTGTATTATCTTTAGATGCCGGGTTTGGAACCAGCAGACCGAATGGGTGGACGACAGGTAGGGTGATCGTGATCAGGACTGACTGTTGTATGTATGGGAGTGCTCTAGATAAATGATCGTGAATCGGTGGTCGTATATTACTAAATCTATTAAACAAGTTGGCAATACTGGTATTATGCAAGGCTCTGTTGAGCATTATATAATTTTTTGCCAACGAGTTAACAAAATTCAGTGATATATATGAACATGAATGTGAGATTCTAATACCGTAGTCACATAACTGTAGAAACTAATTGTAATATTGATTATCTGTTACGTGACAAATGTATGCATAAGTTGTTGTAGCATTGTCAAGGCTTGCCACTGTATTGGACATCCTAGAAATTGCTTCCTGTCTTCACGTGACCATGGCAAATTTGCTGAGGAACGTTGTGAAATTTCTTTTAATGAAAGCGACTACCGTAAACCCCAATACAAATATAAAAAATATTTTAAAAATCCAACACATAATGGATATAAATTTGGTGTAAATCAGTGGTAGGGATATTCATCATTTCCATGTGTAACTTTCCAACATGTTGGCTATAATACATCAGAAATTACACAGATAATTATGACCACTTATCAAACTTGTAGCCGTTTGTTGTCATAATGGAAATATCCCCCAAATATTTACAAGTATAATATTTCCAAGGCAACGCCAATGGGTGAAAGATTCCCGCTGTGACGTAAAACAATAATTCACTCACTCCAAGGCAACAAATACATATACACGTATACCACTTTTGTCCTCTCTTCCTTCACCGGACCTTTTCATCTCATCTCGTTTCTCGTATCTTTTTCTCACAGACGAGATCGTCGGCTTACTTCTGCCATGCGTGTGACATACAGTGCACCAGTGACAAGGTAGGCCTGTCGAGGCCTGTTCTGTGTCAGCCGGCCGTTGTCCAGCCAGTATAGGGCTTTCACGTACCCTCCAACCTTCCCCCTCCACCCATCTGGCTACCAGTCTTGGACGGCACTTTGTCCAGCACTTCTCAACAGCTGCCTCTTGTGTCTCTTAATGCCTGCATTCTTCCATCTTTAGAAGTGAAGGGTTTTTCTTCCATCCTGTATCTTCGTCGCGTATGGGCGAAAGATTCCGCGGCAACGTAAAACGATAATTCTCTCTCATCTCATCTTGTTTCTCGTCTCTTGGAAGCCATTTCACGGCTGATTTTTCAAGCAGATGGTTGATTTTTAACAATACTTCTCGACTTTTATTTTAATCGCTAATAACATGTTATAAGAGTTGCGAAAATATCTTTGTTTTCTATTGTAAATGCTTCTTCATTGTAAATACTTCTCTATATAAATTCTCTTTTCAAAACCTCTTTGCCTATTTTACTTACGGTAATACTTTAATAGTTCTGTCTCACTTTATCTATCCCGCTGTTTTCTCAATGAAGTGACCTATCTTCTCGGGAACCATGATTGTTTATATCTGTTAAATTCCTGCAGCTAGTGGATTATATCGCTGTCGGATATAGTATTTATTTTTCAGTTCTTTTGTGCTGTTCAATCCGTTGTCTTGCTACTGACACAAGAGGCAGAGTGTTGTTTCCCGCAGCGGTATGGACGGGCATTCGATCCTAATACTCAAACCTGCTTTTGCTACTTTGTACTCGCCCTTCTGCTGAAAACGGGGCCAACTTTCAATGCTTTGAATACAGTAGAACCTCGTCGTCTATAAACTACTATCCATACGACAACGTGTGATATACATATATAGACTGGGCAAGGCTGTCGCTAGTGTCGGAGCTCACTGTATTGCTAAAGATTTCCAAATTTCTGTGATGTTTAAATGTTTACGTTTTATTATAGTCAATTTATAGTTTGAAAACGTTGCCAGTCTCTTCTAACATGTTTCAGAAAGGTTTATGCCATCATTCAGTTTGCTTCAGCTTTGAATCTGACAAAGATATGTGATATAATTCAAATGACTAATTTTCTGAAGCCGTCGACTACTAAATACTGAAAATGGATTGGTTTGACACAAGTATTTCAAATGCAGCGATACAGTGAGTTTGTGACAAAATGTTTACTTTGGAGCGAGCTAGGTTTTGCACTTGTGTACACATCGTAGGCTAGTATGTAGAACTCGTGCCAAGGGGAGGTAAGTACTAGTGTTTAACCCTCTCCCTGCTGGATTAGGCACAGACACAGCTCTTTATGGCATCTCTGGTTGCCTCCAGCATGAGGAGGGTTAACACAATTCGGGGAGTGCGTGTTAACAGTGTTGGATGTGTATTATATGTCTAGATTGAGCTGTTCTGACACCGTGTTCGTGTTCCAAGAATATCTTCCGATGTTCTTGTTCAGAGTTTGTTCAGCACCACTCGGCATGACAAAGTCTTGTTACGTTTCGTTCTTTGTCAAGACATTTCATTAAGTCTTTCTATCTTTATTCCTTTGTCTGTTTGCAATTAACACCTTCCCGCTGCTCTCTTACTCTTACTAACTATCACAGTTGAGATGGATTCTCATTCTCTTATTTCAATGGCTGCTCATGTTATATAAATCAATTTCTTTGTCGTTTGATTCGCCAGTCAATGCGTGGAAAGTACCGTACAGCTTGCTTTCCATTCTACCATTGATCAATCGCATTCTTAATTCTTTCAGATACTCTACAGTTCGACTCTTTCATTACACACGTTGCTATTCACGTTTACATGTTCTGTCAGCGTCTATCGCTAATATCATACCATGAAACATGCGTTTGAAAATATACATTTTCTGTCGGATCCAAACTTTTTCTGTTTGAAAGATTTGCATTTGCATTTATAACACAAGCTTCCACATGCTGTAGTTGACATTAAACACAAACTAGTCTTCCGACAGCACAATTCATACAGACGCCCATCTACTTGATACTGTAACAAATAACACAAGCTTCATGCATTCCAACATAGCTTACCGAACACATTACTGAAAAGCACACAATTTTACTATACTACCGTCAGAAAATAAGGGAACGCATAATGGTAATAATGGTAAAGGCAAATTCAAAGTGCCACTGTTAAACAATCCAACAAGACACGTGGATGCACATGCAATATGGTATTGCCCATGCATGTTTGCGCTTAGGTTGAACATTTCATTACAATTAATTTCTCGCGTTTTGAGAAATACCAATTTATGTGTTCGTGTTTGAATGTGTACCATTATAAGAATATCAATATCGTTCCCTTATTTTCTGACGGTAGTATATTTTGGAGTTGGGTGGTCTTGTTTATTTAGTTTATTTACGGTAGTTATGGAATTTATCAGGTATTCTGTGATTGCTTAACTATTTTACACACGTTACAGAATGTAACATCAAGAGTGTATGCTTGCAGAATTTCCGAGCTCACATGAATGGAATCCGACACAAGGAACGGATGGACGACATCCTGACCATTCATGAACAGAAATCCATGCAGATATCAGACCGCATGAAGGCCCAGGAGCATCTGAAGCGAATTGAAACCACCAAGTCTGTGTGAGTCATCATTTATTTTACGTGTTTTTAATGCTAGGCCATCATGTAGCACTACAATAATTGTAACTTGGCTCCCGCCACATTAAAAAGAGTTGACCTTACAATAGGTGTAGCTACAATAGTTCTGAGTCCTGATCAGTAAATTGCATCAATAGTAAGAGTTTCGTTCCAGTATGAAAGGATGCGAGGTGATAGTAATTATTTGTCGCAAATGAGTGAATGATTCCCGCAGCGACGTTAACTCCATATTCACTCACTCACTCACTCACCGCAGTGACGTTAAACTCCATATTCACTCACTCACCACAGCGACGTTAAACTTCATAATCACTCGCTTGTAATTGTATGATGGTGGAGGGCTGATAGTAATGCTATTTGAAATTTAGTATCGTGGAGAGAGATTGGATTGAAATAGTAGCACTGGTAGGGGAAATCATGGTATCTCCGATAGAAAGTGGGGATCATAATGATATGGTTGAAGGGAAATCGTAATCTTGGATAGGGGTATTGGACAAGGATCTGCAACTGGTCCATGTTTCTTTCTATACATTCCTTATATATTATTACAGAGTGGGATTCTGCAAGCTGTGCGACCAAGAGCTGATCATACCATTCAACATACACAAAGGAACCATTGTTCACAAGGTTAGTGGAGCTGTCATGGTCAATCTTGACATTGTTGTTGCATAGTATTACTGTACTAGTAGTGTTCACAATCAATCATGCGCTCTCGCCAATAAGAGGGATTTTTTATAATTTGTTTATCAATAACTCTGGATAGATTTTCTTTTGACCATCGTTGATCATAGAAAAAAAGTCTTTGATTCAATATTAAAAATTAATTAATTTATTTATTTATTCATTTGTATATTTATTCATTTATTCATTTATTCATTTATTCATTTATTCATTTATTCATTTATTCATTTATTCATGCATGCATTCCTTCATTACAGAAGCGTGAGATGCAGGTGCGCAAGGGCTGTGGCTGGTGTGGTGTGAAGGACTTCCAGAACTTCTCCCAGGTCCTCCGACACAGGGAGACGCAGAAGCACAAACAGGTAGGACGTCCGAGCACAACGCTAGTAGAACACATCTGCTCTTATTTATAGGCACCCACCATTTAGAAGTTGTTGCATATGGGCGAGAAAAAATAAACAAAATAGAAAAGGAGAGAAATATGGGCAAGATATTCCAGCAGAGATGTAAAGCATTAATTTAAAAAAACTAAAAAACAACTATATAAGTAAAAAAGTACTATATGACCCAGTCATAGAAATGTTGCTAATTGTCTAGGACGTGAGATTTGTTTAAGAATGGTTAGATGCAACTGATGATAATATCACGACGGTCTTCTGAATAATTCTGAGGATATTATGTGATACTGATGCTAAACACTGAGAAAGTGGACCCAATTGATTGTAAATATTGACAAACTGGGTATCCACTATATGACCATAGCGTTGTTGTAAGTGATCGATTGCCATGTACGAGAGATCACTATGATCAGGCTTCCCAATATTAACGCTCGCCCGAGCAATTTCTCCCAATGCTAAAGGTATCCTAAGGGCGTGTAGAAATTCATAACGGGTGTTATTTGTACCACTATTCAGGCGAGTACATTTTAAAGTTAGTTATAATCCCAGGCCCTGAGATTACGAAACTTTCTGAGAATGATTTCATACTCAACTCAGAATGTTGTTCATAAAACATCATGTGACGTCATAGCCTGAGTATGCTGTGAGTCTCGTGGCCAGAGCCCGAGATTACGAAACTTTTTCCATACTCTACTCAGAACTCTACTCAAGTTTGTTAATAAAACGTCATGTGATGTCATAGCCTGAATATGCTGTGAGTCTAGGGGCCAGAGCCCGAGATTACGAAAATTGTTCCATACTCTACTCAGAACTCTACTCAAGTTTGTTAATAAAACGTCATGTGATGTCATAGCCTGAGTATGCCGTGTGAGTATGGTTATGACGTTTTATGAACAGGGCCTTAAGTTTTGTAATCTCGGGCCCTGATGATGCGCTGTAGTAGAGCTTCAAGAAGCAATACCCTTGACCCAGTTGATGCTGAACACACTGGCGATACAGCATTAATTTTTACGAATTTGGTTTCTGGTAGTAGCTAGCCGAGCACAGAAAGTATGTACTAGATTTTAAGAGGTCATATGCACATGATGAAAATATCACGACGGTCTTCTGAATATTTGTGAGGATTTTTTTTCTGTGATACTGATGCATATTATATTGAACGATGATTGTGATTTATTGTTTGAAAATCCAAAATTGGAATAGTAAACATGAGAATTCATATCCACAAGAAGAAGAATAAATCAGATAATGATGTATCTGTTTTACAAAGAAGCACAAACATTTGCATTTCAACATCCACATTACCAACATAAAATATCAGAACGGTTAAACCTAGTTTATAGAATCTGGTCCTGAAATTATGTAATGTTTTGAGTGTGATTTCATGCTCACATCCGGCTTACAGAAACCCACACATAAGCAATTTGAGATCGACTCTAGCTAGTTTACTAGAAAACAAGTGTTTCTAAATCCTGTTTTATAATCTGTCAGAATAGGATAACTTTTGATGCTGAAATAAGTTAAAGGTTACTATGTTACCATTGAATACCACGAAAATAGCATCTCACAAATATTTCTCAGTATACAGTACTATGCATTGGAGTTTCTGTTCACATGATGAAAATATCACGACGGTCTTCTGAACGAAGTAATGAGGACATAATGTGATACTGATACAGACAGCTAAACAAAACAAAAATTGTGTTGACAACCTTGCTTCACAAGGGTTATTCAAAATGCCTTTTTCTTTCATTTCCAGAATGCCTCCAAGTTTGGAAAGAAAGCGGACGGTGACGACTTTGACCGGACTGATAGAAGGTCACCTCCCAGAATGTCGAGTCGAGAGGCATACCTCAAGGTGGGTGGTCTGGCTTTGCCATACTTGCTCGGGTATTCATGTTGGGGCCCATTGCTCAGAACTATTGTAGCTACAACTATCGTAAGGTCAACACTTTCTATTGTGGCGGGATCCCAGTTACAACTATTGTAGCGCTACAACTGTTCTGAGCAATGGGGCCCCTAGTTAATGCAGTCTTTGTTGAGTTAATCCAGGGATATAACTTTACTTTTCAAAGCTACTAGCCAGAATAATGATTCAAATACCAAAGTGGTTACACAACCTTAAATTTCTACTAGTCCTTAGGAGACTAACATTGTGAGAAAGAGTTGGCACTAGTGTTAAAATCGATACCTGGTTAATCTATTTGCCTCTAAAATGGAGAGGGTTAACTTTGTAGGGTTGTTGGAAATTATGAAATTTGAGATTACTGTTATTTTCCATTTCTGATTAAGGAAGAGAATATTGTGATATTGTTCAATTATGAATTTGCCATAGCTAAATTATAATACTACCGTATCATCTCTTGGGTTTCACTTGGGAGGCTTCTATGTCTTATTTTCACTATTGCAGTCGAGACGACCTTCATCCAGACCGTATGCAAGCAAGGGTACATCGTCACGGTTTTCTTCTACAAAATTAAGTTCTTCGTCCAAGTCAAAGGAAACGGTAGAAGACCCAATGCCTGAGCTGAAGTTCAAGAAGGAAGTGTCCATCGGTAAGAGGTGCTTGTGAAATACAGGGTCCAGTTCCTTAGAACGATCGTAGTGCTACGAGTCATTGCTTACTATATTGTGTTGGTTACTATCACAGTGCTACGTTTGTTATGTGGAATAGGATCCTGGAAACCATACTACACAACATGAATACTCTGATGTACTCATTCAGGGTTGGAAACTTGCCATTATCTTGCTAGTCCGAATAGTGAAACAAATAACAAATGCTTACGAAAAACGTAAATTTCTACTAGCCCTTAGGATACCTTTAGCATTGGGAGAAATGGCTCGGGGCTAGTGTGAATTTTCATCCCTGCTCATTTATTCTTTTTCATCCATCCATTGGGAGTGTTCCTACATTATTAATTGTATTTTCTTCATAAGTAATTTCAGTTAAATAACACCAATTCTTATGTAGTTATTTCTAGAATAATATACAAATACTTCAAAATATCTTGTTATTATGCTAGCTTGTACTAGTATCTAGATTTGTTTGTTTGTAACATCAATTGGGCAAAGGAAATTGTTCCTACTTTCAATTGAATAGTGGACGTTGTTTTGTGTTTTCAGGTCAGAACTATGTGATCCCAGTGTCTGGCTTCTTCTGTAAACTGTGCCATAAGTTCTACAACACTGAGAATGCTGCGAAGGTCACCCATTGCCAGTCTGAGCAACACTTCAACATGTACAAGGTAGCGTCACTTCCACGCAGCTCTAGGTTGTACTGTATCAGTAACATCTAAACATGCCACTTTATCACATTTTCTAATGGATATGTGTTCTATAATGTTCCTATTTATATCTTTGGATAATGGTGTATAAAAATGAGTGGGTGAGTTGCTTGATATATAGAGATTATTACCCGAGTGTCTTTAGATACCGTCAGTATCCTGCATTTGGGATAAGCATTGTATTATGCG
>JAUTBZ010129027.1:0-14495 GCA_032361785.1 Lepetodrilus galriftensis | reverse complement strand
TTAGCTATCGGCAAAGAGAGTGCGATGGTCCCTTAGCGGCTAAGAGAGGTTCGAGAAACGATACCCTGAGCCGAATTCTCACGATATCATAGCATGCTAGATATTAAATTCTGTCTAAACGGCCACGCGTGCCCGATTTCTCGCAAAAAAGTGCCGCACACGGAGAGAATTGGGAAGCGAACTCGGGCACGCATGCCAGAGTGCGCTTCCCAATTCCCTTCTTGTGCGGTGGCCTTTAGTGATACGAGAGTTTCGTGAAAGGATATATACCCTGAATGTTGGCAGTCCGACGTGGAAGTTGGCACTATTGTTTAAAGTTAATGGAAACCCATAGTTCGCACGGGTGCCGAGCGATAATAGCAATTATAGACCTATTAGTAAAGGACTTTTAAATACGTTGACGTGTTGCTTCGTCCGTATGTCGACAGATACTGTGTTTCTATGTCATTATGAGTGAATGAGGATATCGCCGGTATTATTATCTTTCATTGTTTGTTTTACACGAGGCTTTGCCGAGGGTCATACTAACATTAATTAAATATAACAATATAGGCGATTTCCTCATACACGAGTGTAATTAGCTTCAGCACAGAAATCGAACGTAATCAAACTAACCACGTTTTCAACGCTTTTACTCGCAATTCGTCATGACATGTCTACACGCGTAGGGATACTAGCTTTGGATCACATAGTAAAGCATATAGTTATTTATCCGGTCACATTAATGTTTTAGGTTATTTTAGGTATTTATCAATAACAACAAATGCATTGAAACCTTTTGTGTGAATACATGTATATGTAATTGCGCGTGACATAATAATAAACTACATGTATTATTATTATTATATTTGTTTTTTGGGTTTTTTTTTTTAAATTATTATTATTATTATTATTATTATTATTATTATTATTCTACAGTTATAGCAGGACATGTATAATAGGAGTAGATGTAACGCCGTGCTTTCATGAAACGTAGGTCTGAAAATGTTGTAGTAAATATTTTCATTTTACTCTTGTACGACAATATGTGGAGAAAAAGAATAAACAAAGTGAAGTGAAGTGAAGTAGATTATGCCGGGAGCATGATGATCATCAGTGTACGAAGGATAACAGGCAGCGTCACAGATGACGGGTTACTTTCTAGTAATACGTCTTACTATAGAATTGAATGCACTCATGAGCGCCCACTGGAATGACTGGCAATTATAGTTCGTGAGTGTTAACCCTTTCACCGCAGGTCCAACCACAGCCACTGCTATTATCATTTCTCAAGAGCACCTATAATTGTCACCCACTTGGAAAGGGTTAAAGGAACATGGTTTGATCTCAGTCACGACTTCGAAAGTCTTTCTACGTGAATCTGGTATATTCGTTTCACGAAAATATTGTACTACGGCTTTGGTGCACAACTCCGTGACATAATTATAAGCCTAGATTTGTGTTCGGACTGCATTGGCCTACGAACACTTCGTTAAACGCAGGTCTCTGAATTCCAACAAATATATTCACCTGTCATGTCAATTATTACCGTATTATGTCCCAGGGTATCGTTCTTGAAGCTCTCATATCTACTACCAGACCATAAGGACTCTCGTAGCCATCCCTACTACAGGGATTGTGCACTTCCGAGAGCGCTAGTGAATATGAGAACTTCGAGAAACGATATCCAAAGTGTCGTTTCACAAAGCTCTCGGATCTACTACAAGACCATGTACTCTCGTACCGATGTTTTGTACATGGCGATCGGGCGCTTACGAGAGCGCTATGGACTCATAGTGAATACGAGAGCTTCTAGAAACGATACCCAGATAGGCCACTTAAAAATGATCGAATTGTATTGGTAGCCTATGCGAAAGAATAATTTGTTATCAAACAATACACGTTATTTATCATGATCAAACAATACGATTCCACCAATATGTTACATGGCGCATGTTGCATGCTAACTGAACACTGTGTTGATAGATTGGCCGGTTATGTGGTATGAACGCATTTCTCTTCACATCCGCCAGAAATATATAACGGACCATATGTCGCTAAAATGGTACTATAAATAGAGGAATATTTATAACTATGAGGATATGTTCTAGTCAGTACATTATGTTCTAGAGAAGTATACCTATATCCAACTATACGAATTTAAACGACGCGCCGCTAATTCTGAGAAATATGTTTCAACAATGACAACAAAACAAGTTTTAAATTTTAATCACTGTATAGTTGGCATTCATGGTTGGATCCACAGTTAATAGCCTAAGTATACGTACGGTATTAACACTATCTCTAGTCTTACCTCCACCTGATCAGCATTAGGATCAATGTAACAGTCGGGGATGTAGATATAATCCGATGCAGTCCTTCTCAGTTTGGTGTGACGGTTCCACTTAGATTTACTCCATGCCGCCATAACACTCTAGACGAATCGTCAGGTGAGCCAGCGGTCGTTCGCAAAGTAACCGACTATCGCGGGTTATTGTCGTACAGTATGTCACGTACAGTGACCCAAGTGATGACAATATTTGCCGCCTGATCATTGCAGCGAGACGTAGTAAACACAGCATTAACCCTCTCGATGTCGTATTGGGGTTAAATCGATATAGGGGGTACACCGCCCAAACCGTACAGATTTTAATGACAATCGTTATGGGTTTTATGTTCACGAGATGATATCCGGCGATGACATTTTGTTATTACTGGATGTCAGTCTTGTTTGACTGAAAAGGTTATACTAAGTGTAATGGGTCTCGGCGTTGGGGGAAGCGGGGAGCGGACGTTGATGATGGTAATAGATAGGAACAATTATACGGCGAGATGCGGGGGGAACTCCCCTAGCAGAGGAATGATGCCTATGCCTGTAAATACACTGTTTCATGCAATATGCGTGGTTGGATATAGGATTCATATTAATCTCCGATGTATATTACGCAGTTTGTGGATTGGCCGGCTTAATTAACCTTCTCCCTGCTGAATTGTTCCATTGTGCATGTGTTTGGGGCATATCTATGCCCGCAGCGGTGAAGAGGTTAATACGTAATTTAATGTGTTGCCAGTAAACTGAGAGTAGTTTCGCATTCCACTGAAACATGTGTCGATTTCAACAACTCATTGAAATCTTCTACATAACTCATCTTATGTTTGCTTCCAGCATTATTAGTATTTCGTTACACATTCAAGATTGAGTGCATATGCCGTATTCATATCTAATTCATTATATATTTATACTCAACACAATTAATGGACCATTAGCTTTTTGGATGTATACACATTTAGCTGTAGCGGGTATATATTAACAACGAAGAATGTTCAACCATCTACAGGCTCAGGTATTCTTCAAGAATTTGCAGAAGCAGTTAAAAGAATGTCATCAGATTCCTAATAAAGCAGAGTTCCGAAATTTAATAGAAAGATTCCTCACCCAATATCTGCTGGCCAGTGTTCATTTTTATTATAATTCTAAGTGCATTAGTTTGACCAAAATTGAACCAATATTGAAAATGGACCTGTGATGTAATCTATATATAGGCCTACTAAAGGTGCACATATTCAGATGTTCAGTACCAGCCGGTGCTCACAGGTTTACTGCAACATTCAGGGCTACGGATGTTGCGGGTTTCCTCCTGCTCTAAACTGTAAAGTCGTGATATTAGTGAAATAATATAGAAGGCGATTCCTATAAGCCCTAATTTAAACAAATAAATTAAACACTATAAATTGATAATAATAGCTGTAAATGGGGATTATACAACGCTTCGTTCACACAAATTTCCTGAAGCGACATTAAAATATTCCAAAGTGGCATACAATATAACACTGCTTCGAGGTAGCAATGTTCAACATCATCAACCCAACTGTTAACTGGTTAACGGAGACGATCTTGATCAAACTTGGCATTATCAATATTCTCGACTGATATTCTTTTGATGCTATAGGCCCCAGTCTGGCGGTCTGCAAACTGTCGTCAGTTCTCTATCATCGGGATCAAATATTAGCTGATCAACTATCTGGTGATGGACATGCTCGAGATATAAAGTGTTAATGTGAATTATCTCTTTTTGACCCCCATGTGTCTAAATGCCTCTGTTAATCGTAACGTTTCTGGATTACTGTCATGAAAATGTGCACACGTGATGCTAAACCATCACTCTAATGCAATATATAAACAATAATGTTCTATACATTATTGAGACCTTGCATGTGACGTCAATCAATACGTCACACAGCATTGTGGGTGGCAATATGCAATACAATGGGATTTTCCGCAGTTGCTCACGTCATCACATTGTTTTCTGCCACCCAAACCGTTTTCCGCCACCCGACGATTATACCAGGTGTAGTAATAATGCTTACTTGCGGGCCGAAGGTATTTTAAACCATTGCCGGGTACCCTAATTTTGGCCTTCTTTGATTTTCAATAGTCTGTTCTATTTGGGGTTTTTTAAACTGCTAATTTTCAATATAAATCAATGTTTATAACGCATAAATATACATAATCACACTCACACACCTCAATAGAGGTCTACGTAATATATTTTTTCTGTTCTGATTATTACCAAGGAAGGCACCTTGTTGTCTTTAGCACCAGAAACGGTTGAGCTTTTTTTTTAATTACAATTTTACATTTTCATTAAAATTAAGGGGCCTTGGATGTTTAGGAGGCGAATAGAGTGGCCTCCTGGCTATCTGGTAATAACCAAGCGTTACTCGGATTATTAACTATCTTTCCCGAGTGAAATGAATTGGTAAATCACAATCTTCAGCAAATGACTTGCAACATAATTTCACGAGAGGAAACATACATCTGCAATCCAGAATAACAAGTGGGTTGTTGTTTATTTGGCCCACAATTTGAATGATTAAGTTAATCCTATTTAAAATATTTCAACATCACTGTTCTTCTTGTAGAAAAGTAAAGTTTACATGAATACAATGAAGTCATCACTGCAGTCCACGCAGTGTCATGACTAAATGCAGTTACATGACGTTATAAGCGACAAGATTGACCAATGGAGTTACAGTGCTCCCTTGATATAACGCCCTTCGATGCACCGCGGATTCGGATACAACGCGGAGTCCAGCCATTTAAAAACAATTAAAAAATATAAAATAAATTATTCTTTTTTTCTCTCCAATTATATTCGTTGATATAACGCGGGTGGCATATCATGGACCCCAACTTCAGCATTATATCGCGGGAGCACTAAAAAAAATCTGAAATCAGCCAATCAGCAAAGCTTTAATACACATAGACGCAATATTAGAGTATCCATGGCAACAACTCATTGTTATGTGTTTGTATATAGATATATGTGTATTACATCTCGGTACTTGTCTGGCATTGCTCTGTTGGCATGGTTACAGTCGCAGATTTATAAGGAAATGCAGCGACTCCTGGACCAAGGAGACAGGTTTATGTTGACTGCAGGATTGCTTTCAAGTATTAACTCTGTACGTGTTCTTTGCAGCAATAATTCTTGACCTCAGTTTTGCCTTTTTCCTGTTGGGGCAGGGATCGAAATTAGCACTAGTCCGCTAGCCCAGGCCATTTCTGCCAATGCTAAAGGTATCCTAAGGACTAGTAGAAATTCATAACATTTGTTATTTGTATCACTATTCGGACTAGTAAGTTTTAAAGTTAGTTTCTATCGCTGTTGGTGACAATCAGAGACGCCACGCGGGGAGTTTGTTACGAAAACATCTTGTGGCATCATCGTCATTTCTAATGTTAGTATTTTGTGTCTGCATCCAACGTAGACATTACATCATCTTGTCAACGTTTATGTTCGCGCTCAGCTCGAGAGTGCACTATAAATAGTTGCACAGCATTACCATGCTTCAACGACTTTGAAATGCTAACTAGGCTTCTGATCAATGAAGTGTGTAATTAATGTGTGTTGATATGGGTGATGATATCGACTATAGCTTATTGTTAAGATTTTAAGATGTATCTACATTGTTTTGTTAACCCTCTCCATACTGGATTAGGCAAAATCACTGCTAATTAATTAGGGCATTTCAAGTTGCCTTCAGCAGGGAGAGGGTTAAGACTAAGAGGAACATTACTTTACACTCACGATGGATCAGTTAATGATGATATAGATATTTACACAACAGTAATTTATCATATATAATGCTCTAGGTGTAGGCCTATGTACAGAGCTAATTATTAATTAACATTAATTAACTGAGCCATTTTTATATTATTATTATTGTTATTGTTATCATCATTTGTTTTCTTCAAAGTAGTATTTTTCATTGATCTATTATGACAACAATAGCAAACAAAATACTTGTATGAATCGTATATATCGGCCAAATGTTCCCATTCATTACAGTTCTGTGCAAATCCTCATGTTTCGACAGAAAGTAACATTCATGTAGTGCATTGTTCTGGATGCATGTATAGGCTATATGTATACAGCATTTATTACATGATGTGAATATAGATCTCCATGTGGCGCCAACACTTGCTCTGGTTGCCACAACAATACCAAACATGGTTCAGTTAATCCAGGTATGTCTGGCTTCTGCCACTGAACTGCTTTCATCGTTCACGCATCTCGGCTTAGAACTGATCGAGAACGAAGCAGACATCAGCACCCAAGCATTTCATGAAGAAGTTCCATATTTTAATTAAAGATTCCCTGCTCCCGCTCCCAGTCCACAGTCAAATGGCAAGCCGCGATTGGACACTTCTTATTGATAATTACTAGGCGCATTATCAGGTCAATTAGAGTTGCTGATCAGTGGTGGCCGGGTCCATTTATCAGTGTCTAGTTAAGTGTGCTGTAGTACATTAATCATACTGCCGAGTCATGCACTAGTCAGCTGCAGTTGGCTGTGCACTGCAGGAGTAAATATGTACCGCAGTCAATCATATGATTTAACACCAGCAGTCCACTGTTTTACATTTTGAGAATAGGAGGTTGGTGTTTTTTTAATCCGTGTAGGACAACTGCTTGACAGACATTCGCTAGAAAAGTAACCGGCTCTCGAAAGCTAATTAATTTTTATTTTTCAATACCAAATTTGGAATACTGCTATCATATTTGGAATACTGCTATCATATATTTGGAATACTGCTATCATATATTTGGAATACTGCTATCATATATTGGCAATGATCAATTAGCCAAGTAGATTTCTAGAAAACAAATAATACGTGGCTCCTTTCATATTTTTAATGCCAATCAGGAGAGTATTTAACAAAACGAGTTGTTTTCATTCTGAGAGTGTAGTTATAGTCTATAGTTGCTCTGAAGTTTTATTCGTGTATGTTGTGAGTACTGTCTATAGACTTTTAGCATATTGCATCATTTCTAATATTAGATTGTACTTATGATACGTATAGAAATAGCCTCCTGTGACACACATTTTACCCAGAGGTTAAGAAACAGGAAATGGTTAAAAACTTATTATGTTTCAAATATATTATTATTACTATGGAATATGACTATAATGAGTACATTTAAAAGTTGTATTTCATTTTAAAGGCGATGTTATCCTTGTGCCATCATGTGTATGTGAACCCACACATCTGTAGCTATTATTATTATCAAGGAAATGACACAGGTTTAAGCTGGCTGGTCCTAGTCTATTGTTAGCCAATGTTGTTTAGTTGTGCAGCCATGTTACATGGGGTTGTACAAGTCGAGACATAACATTCTGTGCATTCACTGTAGGGTGTGCTGTAGATTAGCATGTTGAGTCTATTGCACAATAACCTCTTGCATTGACTGGCCAAGGCAATGAGGCACTTTTTTTAATACTATTCAGGGTTTCTTCGAACGCACTATCTTGCGTCCCATATATGCAAGTTTGGACGCACTTTATTAATAAAAATTGTTGATAAGTATATCAACATGCGTCCCCGGGACTCTCAAAAATTGAAACCTAAGTGGAGTGGAACCCTGCTGTTATACAATTCAGGGTTTCTTGGATTCATCATGACCCCCATCAGAATACGGTAGTATCGCTACTGTTAATTGTATACATTCAATATCGGTTGTTTACAGCTTCTAGTTTCTCTGCTACTTTTACTATAAAGTTAGCTCAAGTGTATGAGTATCAGGACTTGAAGGCATTCAACGATTCAATCATAGATGGTTGACCAATTTAATGACCTAAACAATTAAACTACTTCCATTTAATTTGTCTTTTGAAACAAGTGTTGTATTCAAGCAGTTTCATATTCCCAACATGCGCTTGTGTGAAGAAATGCATTGATCAGCACATTCAAATTGAGTCTTTTTGCCCGTCCCTGACCCTGACCCTAACCCTAACCCCATCTTTCGGATATAACCACTCTGCATACATATAATACTGACTCAAAATATGTCAAGTTGATAGTTATCGGGAGTATCTAAAAATACTAATTATTGAATGTGCACAAATAAAAAAAATTGGGGGTAGGTCATACAAAATAAGATATTGATTTATTTATGACGATAATCCGCCAAATAGAGGTGTCAATTCACTTGATGCCCAGCTGTAATACTGGCAAGTTTAATGTTGAGGAATATGGCTTTAAAGTACACTATCAGAAATTGAGCTTCTTGAGGTGCTCTAATATTTGGATATGTTTTTATATTTGAACAACCTTGGAGGTGTTGACAAAATAACATTTGATTTTGTAAAAGAATTTTGAACGTCATCTACGACTATGAACTGAGATAAATACATGTTGAAAATATACTGGTATGTTCAATTTATTTCCTTATAATGCACAACCCAACCTACTTCCTTCAGTTTTAAACAATTGATAGTTGGAATTTATTCAGAATTCTATTTCCTTAATGCATTTTAATCGTTTCATTTTCATTGAAACTGAAAATGTCAATTATTTATCAATCTTCTGGTTTAATAATCGTCTACGGATAAAATCGCCCAAATTACGCATATTTTCCTGTTGTGTGTGTGTGTATGTGTGTGTTGAGGTAGACCATTTGCACATTATACTACAATACCTAAAGTTCTTAGTTTGAATTGCATCCAGGAGCATAATGTTTAGACCTTCTCTTCAGTGAACTGTTCGCATGTTAAATTGTGTCTATAGAAAATGCTATAAGACCTCAGCTTATTCAGTGATTAAACATATTTTGAACAATAGGGGTGTAATATTACCATCATATTGTCACAACTGAACCAAGCTACTGAATTTTTCTTCAGATGTTTTGATTACTGAGCTGAGGCATCTATGAAGAATAGGGCTAACAAATACCCTTTCCAATATTCCAATTTTTACTGTTACTGGATGGATAGCTATTAAAATGTAACTGCAGTTGTTGCAACATCTTTCAACCTTGTTGGATACCTTCAACCCCTAGTGAGACCAAAGTACATATACCAGCGTTAGGATGGTTTGTTAAATCCCTAGTGAGACCAAAGTACATATACCGGCGTTAGGATGGTTTGTTAAATCTCTTGTGAGACCAAAGTACATATACCGGCGTTAGGATGGTTTGTTAAATCTGTTTATCCTTGTGGCCTGCTGGTGTGCCTGATATTTTCCAGTGAAAATGTTGCCCATGCGGTGGTAATTATTACACTATCCGTATGTACAAGTTAGTATTCTAGGTTTATCAGCATCGTGACACATCCGAGTCAGTCGTGGCTCGTGAGTTTTACCGCTTCCACTAACACACAACTTGCGTAAATTCTCTTCTCTTCCTTCTTTCTTGACACAACCTGATAACTGAAGACATTTTCTTATCCATTTACGGACACTTTAAAATTCATAAACGATCATTACTGACAGATGTATGTAGCAAGTGCATTTTCAGTTGCCAACAAATACCTAAAACTCATTAGTTTGTCTCACCTGAGTGATACAGCCAGATGGTAGTTGGATGTAGCGCAGTGGTAGAGTGTTGGACTTCGGAGCTACAGGTTCCAGGTTCAAATCCCGCCCCGGGGACCCGGCATCAATGTTCGCGGAAGTTACCTTTCTGATGTGATATTGATAGGATGCACTGACTGTAGAGTGGCAATTCAGTTATCATCCTTGGTCTTGTCAGTACCAGCCAGTGCTTGCAGATTTACTGCAACATTCAGCGCTACGGATGTTGCGGGTTTCCTCCTGCCCTAAACTGACAAGTCGTGATATCACTAGTGAAAGATTCTAGAAAGCGACTTTAAACCCCAATACAAAAATAATAAATACTTACACTTACAGCCAGATAGTAGTTACTTACAGCCAGATAGTAGTTACTTCACCTTAGGAGATGTCTCCGGAGTAGGAAATGTTCAGACAAAAAAAAAGGCAAATAATTTACAATTGCAATAAATAAATATTACTCGAAACCGATTCCATTTTCATGGCACGTTAATAAAAGGAGGCCTCTGCTCTGCGAGTTTGCGTAGATCTGCAAGCGGATGGCGGAGGATATGTTTATCTGGAAGTATGGATGCGCACTGCCGTAGGCCCACTGGGCATGTGCGGAGGACACCAAGTAGCAGCTTCTCCCGGGAGGTAAGGATGATCAGCCGTGAATGTTCCTATTGATTTTCCAGCTCTCCACGGCTCCCAACTTCACTCTCCAAGACCTCAACTCTCAAGACTGTGTTGTAAACTTGCCAGTCAGCAGCTACGCTATTTGTCCCACGTCGGAAGATAGTGGAAACTTTCTGTAGAAGCAGTCAGTGGTTTTTCTTGGCTGATTTGAAAATGGCGGGCTCCTAATGTTCCTTGATTCAAAATTATGGCAAATTACAATTGATGCTGTTTTCTGCAGTTTGCAGTCATTTGCTTGGAAGTTTGAGAGGGTTAAATACGCAGGTTTTGTGCTTCGGGAAAAACTGCAGAATGCTGACCTAGTGGTTTAGGTTTTCCTCTGCAAAAGTGTTAAGTGTACTTGCCTATTAATTGTAGTGTTGCATGTGTAGTTGGTTTGTGTAGCAGAGATCACTTGTTATGCAAGAACGGTCTGTTTTGTCATGGTTTTATTTGATATTGATCCATGTTTCAAGCGTTTAGTTTTTCTAAGGCACATGGTTTAGGGTCTACTTTTGGCAAGAGTTATTCTAGCTCGTCCAATTAATAACGATAGTATACTTTTAGGACCTTTGTGCGTTTGTTTTATGGAAATGTTATGGAAATTGTAGATTATTTGCATGATTATGGATGGTGAATGAATTGGACGGCCAAGTGAAGGCTCACAGGATATATTCTGAAACTGCGGCATTGATTCATTCAATGTCATTTGATATTTCTGAGCGAAAATGTTTAAAACAACTTTTGTACTACGGTTATAAAGATACAATCTCACTAAATCTTTGGAATACGAACAAGGCCAAATGTTGTATATCACTTGATGTATTTGTATAGTTGTGATTGCTTCAAGTGAATAGTTTCCTTGGGGTGTTTTGATAGCCAGATAAACGTTATTTCATGTCGATGTACAATGCAACATCGAGATCACTGGGGCAGTTGTAATGTATGATGTTGTGTGCGCTTGTGTTAGTGTGTGTATGTGGGCTGTTGTATTGTAGTTAGTTGAACCCTACCATGTTGAATGAGGAAATATAATAAATACAAACGTAATTTTGTGTAGTTCATGCTGAGGTTGGTCACCAGGCCCCAAGATTACAAAACTGTTTGAGTTTGATTTCATATTTAGGCTCAAGTTTTATACACACATTTCTGAACAAGACGTTGACATTTAATGCGTTATGTGACCTCATCATATTGACAATTTTCAAATCAAATCGCAACAAATATTTCGATAGTGGTTATTAAAACCTTCTCGAATCTCGCAATACAAGTTATAACGTAAGAGTTGCTTATTCTGCAAATTGTAGCAAGCGAAGCAAGTATGATGTACGTTAGTTGAGTGCAGTGGTAGAGGTGAAGTGTGCCCTTTGCACGGGCTATTTAAGAAAAAATAATCTTGAAAAGGCGTTGACATAAACTTTCATTGGTGTCAAATCTCTATCAGAGACACAAGAGCAGCACACATTTTCTCAATAATTTGTGGTAGTTTATTGATTTTTCCCTACAAATGAGGCTTACACTAAAAATAGAATAAACTGAAAATAATTTTATGGGATTTCTTTTTTCTCTCTACACACAAAGATTTTGTCTCCAAAATAACTTTTATAGTATTTGATATTTTTTTTCTCAGCACATCAGTTGGAAATTGCTTTCCTGCAAAAACATCTGAGTAAAAATGAAATTGACTTTGCATGTTTCTTCGAATACTGACATTTTGGATGTGAATGTTTTACAAGTATTGACAGTGTTATCGCTATCATGTTGTTGCTTACATGTCGTAGCACGTATCAGTGTGTACAGATCTATGTAAGATCTTCAGCCGGTCTACCTTGATCTTCAGCCCGGTCTTGAGCCACATTGTTGCCTTTGCCTTGTACATGAGGACGTGGAGAGGATTCTCCTCGACGTCCTGCGCTGTGATAAGTCTTTTGTTGTCAGTAATGCAAACATTCATCAGGTTTTATCACCAGACACAATGGTCTGATAAATGATCACCTAGTATTGGGAGACTGTAACAAGTCGGGGCCCGAGACGCCAAGCTCTCCGTCATGTGACATTTAAAGCCGAGTTGAGTCTCGACCCTCATCAGCTCTTTAGTGTTATCAGGATAATTATAGAGCGTGTATTGATCACTGGTTATTGTTTACATTACCGGCGAGTTGTGACGTTCTTTCTCTGTGAAGACATTAGTGTTAGCTAATCAGTGTATATCCCAATGTTATGTGTTATTGTAATCATATATTTCACAAAATTACTGTAACTGTACGGATAGCCAATCTGTATATTATATCTGAATATTACTTTTACTCATATTGGGGTCGCCAATCTGTAGTATATCCCATTATATTTTCTGTTCTAAAAAGCACGTACATGCAGATGTAACGTAATGGTAACCGTAATAAATTGTTTCTATTTCTGCCATATTAGTTTGGATTATTGCCGGAGTATTCAAAATTGTTATTTGCTGCTCTCTTTCATCACTTATGTTTATGTCCAATGTTCAGTTATGTTTATGGTTGATCACCCCTTTTAACCCTCTCCATGCTGGAAGCAGCAGCAGATGCCCGAAAAAGCACTTGTCAGTGTCTAATCCAGCAGGGAGATGGTTAAAATGTAGGTCGTCATCATCCCAAATTAACAACAAACTAGTTTTCGTTATAATTGGATTCATTGTAAGTACGAAAAAATCTTTTAATAGGTTTATTTGCATAATTTAATTACTCTTACGTATACATGTATATTTCAGTTTCAAGTAGCTATTATCTATTGGTAGCTAAATTGATAATCATTGTGAATTGATTTTTCTTTCTTGTTGTTGCTATTGAAAGTGTCATTGGAACAAGTGATATTTGTAACAACTCGTTAGGGAAGTATTAGCTGGTATGGTTTCCATGGTTACTGATTTAAACCTCTAGGGGAGTAGGAATAGATATATTGCATGCATAATCAGCAAATTTGTAATTAAAGTTAGAACTATGCTAGAAGTCAATCTGCCTAATCTTTGAATTTGCTTTTGTCTTAATGGAAATCTGCTGATTGTTCTGTTCTGTGCATAGGTCAAATCTATTTGCCCTGGACAAGGCTTGGAGTCGCCAGGCTTGTTTTCTGCTGAAATCACAATTGTCCGTTGCCATGCTTGGGTAACATATCTTGCCTTTTTCCTGTTATTGAGACGAGTAGTTTAGTAGATCAGCAAATAGATCGCAGCTGAAACTGACATTAGTCCTCCAACTTCTGAAACATAATCTGAATACAAGAGGAAACTTAGATTTGTCTTTTAGCTTCAGTTATGGTGCAGACATGGGACCGTCACGAGTTGCACGTCGGTGTTGTCTAGTAAGACGGGACTCAGCTATGTGATCAATACCGATGATGTCACCGCGAGTCTCACAAACATCAGGATAAGTCTCCTCTCTGCATGTCCATCGCCTTCAGAGAGATACTGGTACATGTTCACGGTCAAAAGGACATATTCCATACGACAGATGTGAGAACGATTTAAGTGTTCACAGCCTAAAGAACATTTACCTTATGATAATTGCATATATATATATTTGCTTGGACAACCTATATTTTGTGCCCTTATTACTTGAATGGGTAAGCCCAATTACACACGTGTTGTAGTATATGGACCAACCACTGTAATGCATTTGCTTAGTTGCGTCTATGATGTATGATCCACTATATTTAGAACGCCCAAACCCTCCACTATGCATCATACACATTATCCCACTTGTTCTCAGGTAATACCAGGTGTAAACATGATTAATGTCACCTACCAAATATCCCACCCATACACAAGTGACCGTAGCAATGTGAGTGGCCGATATCCATGTTCCAGCAGGGATAATTTTGATGACAACATGAGCTAGGGCCCTGTTCAGGATGCGAGTTAGGGTCACGGATGTTTAGGTTAGTGTTTAATCACATTTGTCAAGTTACTGTGGTTGGACTATCACCTCACACTTGAACTTGGCGGGGGGGGGGGGGGGGGGGGGGGGGGGGG
>JAUTBZ010129015.1:0-31265 GCA_032361785.1 Lepetodrilus galriftensis | reverse complement strand
TCTTCCAAATCTAGGTGGTCATAGCGCAGGGCAATATTAAGTTCATCAAGAATGACCATGCGGATGTCTGGATTTTCTCGTTCCTAAGCTCCAGCTTTGGAATGCATGTGTAGGAAGCTCTCGCTTCAAAGATGTCACAACCTACCGCAAAACAGGCATTTGGCAAGCTGGAGCTTGCCGTTAATACACACCCAAGCTGGGGGTTGGGAGTGAGGGGGAAAGCTGAAATCGACTTCAGGTTAATGATCATAAAATTTATCACGCGGTAAGAGCTCACGAAAATTCAAATTTGTTTTGTTTCATAAAAGGCTTTGCTTGAAGTCGTTTAGCATTTTTTCAGAGTAAGGCCAATTCTTTGAGTGGGCTGTTTTGAACAGAGATAAAAATTCTTTTGAGGTCATGAGATAATTTGTGTCATCAGTTGGCTCTATTGCATCAATGCTGTGCCAGAGAAGATCGTCTTCATTTCTTTTTGTTGGTATGAGATCAGGTAAGTTAATGAGATAGGGTAAAAAATAATGTTCTTCTGGGCTTGCGAGTTCACTGATAAAAAAAGGAAGTAGCTCACTGATAGAGAGCGCTCCTTTTAAAACAAAATCACCCCAAAACTTATAGTTTGCGCCATCACGATATAGATAGGTTATTCTGACATTATCCATAAAAATCCCCGTGTCAATTTTTGCCAGTATGGCACAAATCAACACGGGGATATAGAATTTATTCTATTTTTGTTCTCTTTTGAACAGGACAGGCATAAAACCTAAGCTTTTGCGCCGGCGCGGGAGTTGCGTTTGCGGTCTATTTCGCTGAGATAGACCTTGCGCAGGCGGACATTATCTGGGGTCACTTCAACCAGTTCGTCATCATTGATATAGGCAAGAGCCTCTTCAAGGGTCAGGATTTTTGGGGTGGTGAGTGCCACGGCGTCATCCTTACCGGACGCACGCATATTGGTGAGCTGCTTGCCTTTGAGACAGTTGACGACCAGATCATTGCCGCGTGTATGTTCGCCAATAATCATGCCTTCATAAACCTTGGTTTGCGGGGCGACCATCATCGGGCCACGGTCTTCCAGTTTCCAGAGGGCAAAGGCCACAGCCTCGCCCTGTCCGTTGGAAAGCAGAACGCCTGTATGACGTCCCTTGATTTCACCCTTATGAGGTGCGTAACTGTGGAAAATACGGTTCATGATGGCCGTGCCCTTGGTGTCTGTCATTAGTTGGGACAGATACCCAATCAGACCACGGGAAGGGACATGAAACACCAGACGCTGGCGACCAACACCAGATGGTTTCATCTCCACCATTTCGCCCTTGCGCTCGGCCATTTTCTTGACCACAGCGCCACTATGCTCCTCGTCAACGTCAATGGTGGCCTCTTCAATAGGCTCAAGACGTTTGCCATTTTCGTCTTTCTGGTAAACCACACGCGGACGCGAAACAGTCAGTTCAAAACCTTCACGGCGCATATTTTCAATCAGGACGGCCAGTTGCAGCTCGCCGCGACCAGACACTTCAAGCGCGTCATTATCTTCTGTTTCCTTGATCTTAAGGGCGACATTGCCTTCAGCTTCGCTCAGCAGGCGGTTACGAATGATACGGCTCTGTACCTTGTCGCCTTCCTGACCAGCAAAAGGACCATCATTAATGCGGAAGGTCATGGAAATGGTTGGTGGGTCAATCGGCTGGGCATCAATAGCCTCTTTCACTGATATATCGGCCAAAGTGTCGGCTACAGTGGCTTTTGACATACCGGCAATCGCGATAATGTCACCGGCCTCGGCACTGTCAATCGGAGTGCGTTCCAACCCACGAAAGGCCAGAATTTTAGAAATTTTACCGCGTTCAATGATCTTGCCATCAGCGCCAATGGCGTGGATTGGGGCATTTGGAACAGCTGTACCAGAGGCAATGCGGCCTGTCAGGATACGGCCAAGGAAAGGATCGGCCTCAACGGTCACGGCCAGCATACGGAACGGGCCTTCTTCAACGGTAGGCTCAGGCACATGTTCAAGCACCATATCAAACAGGGCGTCCATGTTTTCTTTAGGCCCTTCAGGGCTTGTTGCCATCCAGCCCTGCTTGGCAGAACCATAAAGCATTGGGAAATCTAGCTGTTCTTCACTGGCGTCCAGATTGGCAAACAGGTCGAAAACTTCGTCAATCACTTCTTCATGACGCTCTTCAGGCTTGTCGATCTTGTTGACAGCCACGATAGGGCGGAGGCCAAGTTTAAGCGCCTTGGAAACCACAAATTTTGTTTGGGGCATAGGGCCTTCAGCTGCATCAACCAACACGATTACGCCATCAACCATGCTCAAGATACGTTCAACTTCACCACCAAAGTCGGCATGGCCCGGGGTATCAATAATATTGATACGGGTGTCCTTCCATTCCACAGAAGTACATTTGGCGAGAATGGTAATGCCGCGCTCGCGTTCAATATCATTGGAATCCATGGCGCGCTCAGTCGTCGCTTCATTATCGCGGTAAACGCCTGATTGTTTTAGTAGAACGTCAATAAGAGAGGTCTTGCCATGGTCAACATGGGCAATAATAGCAATATTACGCAGTTTCATTTAGGTATCCAGTGAGTATTATCCAGCCCTTTTATATAGTCTTAACTATAAAGAGGACAAATTATAGAGCGATTAACTGATCTGTAACATTAGGGTGCTACCATAGCCTCGCAAGAAAAATCATTATTTTTGTTCATGCCAGTTTTTCCGAATGACTACAAGCATTAATAACTGTGGCATAATATTTATCTCTTCCTATCACCCGAAAACCATAACTTTATGGCAAAAGGGCAGGCAGAGGAATAGGCTTTTGAAAAGGATTTAGAATGTTAGCGACAGGTAGTAATGGCCAGCAAATGAAGGCGCTTCAGGTCAAGGTAGAGATGGAAGGCAAGCGGATCTTGACGGGTTCTATTATTATTGATGCCATTAAGAGCCTGAGTGAAGCCCTGAATGATAACCGTCAGTTTCTGGAATTTTCAACGCCGACTGGTGCGCTGCAATTTATTTCCAAGAAAACCATTGTGCATATTGAGAGCATAGAGGATGTCAAGGAAGCAGACCAGCTGGAAGAAAATACCAACTTTGATCCTTATGAACTATTGGGCATTCCAAAAAATGCCAGTCACATCGACGTTCAGCACGCCTATCATCTGAAAGCCAGGCTGTATCATCCTGACAGATACCATAATTCAGATTTGCCTGCTGAAGTGCTTGAATATGTAATGACGATGTCACAGCGCATTAATATTGCCTATACAGAAGTTTGTCGCCAGAAATATGAACAGTCTGATGGTAAGCAATATCAGACAGATGAAAAAGTAGATACATCCTATGCGGTGTAGTATTTTGTTATTTTTAAAAGGCCATGTTCTTGATTTCAGGAACATGGCCTTTTTTTTATGCGAACTCATCTTGTTCATACAATCTTAACCATAGGTGATGGTTTTTGGGAAAATTAGAAAAAGTTTACGATTTGGGGCGCTGCTAGCACAATTCCTGCAAGGTTAGTTTTCAATAGAGACATTTAGGGGCATCAAAGCCAATTTGGTATTTTTCTAAATGTATATCGCTGTAGCAATCTTTTATTTCAGGCCAGATAATGGTCAGTAAAGATTGTTCTTTCCTATCGAAAACTGGACTAAAATTATGTTTGAACGTGCCACAAATGGATATTTGCAGGAAAAAGCCTTGAGTGTCAAAATTGAGATAGAGGGTGGCCGTATATTGCAGGGTAATATCATTGTTTCCCAGTCAGCTTCTTTGCGGGAAGCTATTAATGATGCCAAGCAATATCTGGAATTTACCAGTTATGAAGGAAAGCAAAGATATATTTCTAAGCAGGCAATCGTACAGATTGAGAGAATTGTGAAACCTGAAGAGGCTGATCAAATGATGAAGCATTTCAACAGCCTTGATACATATAACCCCTATTCTGTATTGGGCGTGACAACTTCAGCCAATAAGGATGAGATTCGCACAGCTTATCATCATCTGGCAAAAGAATATCATCCTGACCGGTTTCTGAATGTGAGTTTGCCATCCGAAGCCATGCAATATATGATTGCGATGTCAAAACGGATTAATTCAGCCTATAACCAGCTTAACTCTGTAGAAGAAGTGCCTGTCACCTAAAGAGATGTCTAATACCAGTTCTCATAAGGGATCTTGCTTTCTGAGTGAAGACAATCCTTAGGCTGGTGCAGTATAGCGGCTTGGCGTAAGAGTCGCGCCTTATGAAATTTAGTATAACTGATGTTACGCGTTGCCCTTTGACTTCGCTTTCACTCCGTATTTCATCTGAGAAGCAAGTTTTGACGACTTGTCTAAAGTTTGCGTAACATCAGTTAGTATAACTTGAATCTCGGATAAGGATTATTGCAGCTCTTTGATAAATATAAATATTTTATTATCCTGAACTTGATTCAGAATCCATAACCCCAAAATTTTGTTATTTTTGTCTCAGATATGCTCAAAATAATCAATATCAGTGGTTATAGATTCCAGCTCAAGTCTGGAATGAGAAGGTGTTCTCAGGTTTTGATGTTCATAAGTTAAGGCATTTCTTATCCGTGACTGGGGTTAGCTAATTTTGCAGATTTGAAAAGTGATATTTTTTATCAATGACAGTGGTCACAGGTGGCTGTCTTGTCTGTTCAAAAATATCATAGCCTGGCTTGAGTTCTTTCCAGAATTCAAGCCATTTGTGCGTGTGGTAACGGATGAAATTGGACTGGGTGAGGGCAAAAGGCAGCGCCTGAACCTGAAATTGTTGTTGACCATTCTCAAAGGCGGCGGTCACCAAATGCCAGATTTCTCCCATATAGCTGTCTGTCATGGCATAACAGCCGACTGATTTGCAATCTCCATGCACCATCAGGAATTTGCCTGTTCTGTTGTGGGACTGGTCATAGGCGTTGGGATAGCCGAGATTGAAAGAGCGGTAATATTTACTGTTGGGATTAAGTTGTTTCTGGCTCACGCTGTAAAACCCTTCAGGAGATTGTCGGTCGCCTTCCTTGAGCTTGGGACCCAACTGTCCAGACCAGGCGCAAATATCATAATTTTTGAAGAGGCGGTATTGGTCGTTTTTCTTCAGCCAGAGTTCAAGCCTGTTTTCAATCTTAAAAATACGAATAAAGACGGGGTCTCCAGCCTTAAACCCTTTTTGGGCCAGTTCTTTTTCTAAGGCAGGTATATCAAGTTTTCTGGTCTTGACCTGTGCCTGATTTTTGAGGCGCTTCCAGTCCTTTTCCAGTTCCTGAAAGGAGAGGCCAAAAATCCAGCGGCCAATTTCCCGTCCAGGCGCTGTTTCCATTATGAAAATGGCACAAAATAATCCCAAAATGGCAAAAATTAAAAAATATTTAATTAGATTTATCAAAATGATCTGGCCTTAACAGGGGCGAAAAAGGAGAAGTCTATAATGTATGGCAGAATATGCAGGTCTGTATATCATACCAATTCACAAAATAGGCGCTGCTTTTCTTATTATTGGGATCGTTTTCCAGAAGTTGGCTTCATAACAGCATTACTTATATGGCTTTGCGGAAAGCTGGCAACCTTAATTTTACGATAAGGTGGGCAGGCAGCAGCAGCATCCTTTGGCCGTCCCCCTGAAAAGCGGGCATTTATAATATAACGCCTGCCACAGGCATCAATGGTTGGTGGCTTGCGGGTGCGTAAAAATTCATCATAGCCCTGTTTCATATTCCGCCAGAAAGAACGCCAGCGATATTTTTTGTGACGCTTCATATTTTCTTTGGTCATGCGAAATGGGAAGGCGTGAACCTGAAAGCCCTTTTGGCCGCCTGCAAAAGCTTCACGGGCAATGGCATAAATTTCTTCAACCAAGGCATCTGTCATGGCATAACAGCCAGATGATGAACAATCCCCATGCACCATGAGATGTTTACCAGTTCGGCCAAAGGCGCGATCCAGTCTGTTGGGATAGCCAAGGTTAAAAGCAAGATGGTAGCGGCTTTTGGGGTTCATCAGGCCATTCCAGATGGTGTAAAAGCCTTCAGGTGCCTGACGGTCGCCATTGCGTTGTTTGGGGCCAACCTTGCCAGACCAGTTACAAATTGGATAGGTCTTGAAATGGTAAAAATAACCATCAGCCCTTTTTTTCCAAATCTCAAACTCTGATTCTTCCTTAAAGATGCGGACGAAAATGGGCGCGCCTTTGCTCATGGATTTTTGTTCCATGCTATAGCTGGCTTCTGTGGGAATAGGGAGCATGGAAGGATGCATGGCATCCAGATCTGGGCCACCTGAACAGCTGACAAGAAGAAAAGGGGTAAACAGCCCTAGAAGTACAAGAGCTGTAAGGCGCTGAAAATGGCCTGAAAAATATATTTTTAATCTACTCAGCATTTTATTTCTTTATTTTTTATAAAACAACTCTTTATTAACCCTAGGGTGATTCTGGGTAGAGTAAAAGCTATTTTTGAAATGCAGAGATAATATGACCGCTGATTGTTGTAATTTTTCAACCAATATAAAATTGAATAAGTTTACATTGGTGACATTTTTAGAAATTTATCACGGCGATGCTGTTTGATTTCAGCTGGCTTCATAGAGCTGAACTGTTTCAGACTGTTGTCCCAGGCTTTACTGAGGCGCTGAATTGTTTCTTCCTGATGTCTGTGCGCCCCGCCAATAGGTTCGGGGACAATGGTATCAATAATGCCAAGTTTCAGCAGATGTTGCGCTGTGATCTGCATATTTGTGGCGGCTTCTTCTGCCTTAGAGGCATCCCGCCATAAAATAGAGGCCGCGCCTTCAGGAGAAATGACAGAATAAAAGCTGTGTTCCAGCATAATGACCTGATTGGCGGTGGCAATGGCAATCGCGCCGCCAGAACCGCCCTCACCAATAATGGTGGCGATCAGTGGGACTTCAAGAGAAAGGCAACGGTCTGTGCAGCGGGCAATGGCTTCAGACTGGCCGCGTTCCTCTGCCCCAATACCTGGATAAGCACCGGCTGTATCAACCAAGGAGAGAACGGGCAGACCAAAATTTTCAGCCATATCCATAAGGCGAACCGCTTTGCGGTAGCCTTCAGGCCGCGCCATACCAAAATTATGTTTCAGGCGGGAAGCGGTATCAGAGCCTTTTTCATGACCAATAATCATGACGGCCTGACCATTAAAGCGGCCAGGGCCACCAATGATGGCGTCATCATCGCCAAAATAACGGTCACCGGCCAAAGGCGTGAAATCATCAATCAGCTCATTGATATAATCTTTAAAATGGGGGCGGTCTGGATGGCGGGCAACCTGGGTTTTTTCCCAGGGTTTAAGATCTTTATAGGCTTCGCGAAGGGCGAGCCTGGCCTTGACCTTGAGTGTTTTTATTTCTTCTGCCACTGAAACAGAGTCAGAATCGTTTTCGCCTGTCTTAAGCTGTGCAAGCTTGCTTTCAAGTTCAGCTACGGGTCTTTCAAACGTCAAATAGGTACGCATAAAATAAATTCACTTAAAATACCAACAAATGTTGGTTTTGGTCTCTTTAGTTTTCGATTCTGGTCAGGCATTTTAGGATACCTTCAGAAATAAACGCTCATAGTTGGCGCAGAAATTTTGTTTGTCAGTTAGACTCAAAATGGGTGCATAGTGGACTATGTAACCCTTTTGGGAGCGACACTGACGGACAATAGATCAAGCCAAATCGAGCGGTTATTGTTGTGGGTGTCCTTAGATAATCCTAAAATGAACCCCACAGCTTGTGAAGTCAAGCCATGTACTTGTTATCACCGATCTATTTTACTGTAAATAGATTCATGCTTAATGGGTGAAATGTCGTTCTATAGGCCCAAAATGAGTCATAGTGTGCTTTGTAACCCTTTTGGGAACGTTACTCACGTCCATAAGATCAAGTCAAATTAAGCTATTGTTGCGGATGCCCTTACTCAGCTGGCAGAAGGGTTGTCTTGGGCACGATTTTTTGCTCTGCCAATGGGTGATGGTCTTCCACCAGTTTTTGCAGACGTTCCTGAAGCACATGGGTGTATATTTGTGTGGTTGAAATATCGGCATGACCAAGCAATTGTTGCACAGCGCGCAAATCTGCCCCGCGTTCAAGCAGGTGACTGGCAAAGGCATGGCGCAACACATGGGGAGAGATTCTGTTTTCTTCGATACCAGCGCGGGCGGCGAGTTTTTTTAACTCTTGGGCAAAACGCTGGCGAGTGAGATGCCCCTGTTTTCCGCGTGAGGGAAACAGCCATTGACTGTCAGAGAGTGAGGCCGCGGATTTCTTGGCAGCTGCTTTGCCCTTTTTGGTCGCTGTTTTGGGTTTTGCAACGGGGCTGAGCTGTTGCTCGGCCGCAAATTCACTGATGACTTCAATGGCAGATCCGCCTAAAGGAATAAGGCGTTCGCGCCCGCCTTTACCTTTGATGGTCAAGAAACGCTCATCATCGCGCAACACATTGCGGGGCAGGGATACCAGCTCTGAGGCGCGCAAGCCAGTCGCATATAAAATTTCAAGCAGGCAATAGAGCCGCAGAGCCTTGAAACGGTTTTTGGGGCGGCTTTCATTTTGCCATTCAGAACGCGCCAGATTCAGCAGGGCATCGACTTCATTAATTGTGAGAACTTTAGGGAGCGGTCTTTTGATGCGTGGGGCTTCAATATCGGCAGCAGGATCATCTTTTCTGATGGTTTCCATAAATAAGAAGCGGAAAAACTGGCGCACGGCTGACAGACGGCGGGCGCGTGTCGAGACGGCCAAGTCCTGCTTTGCCAAGACTTCAAGCCACTGGCGAATATGTTCAGCCCCTACCTGTTCAGCATCTATGCCTTTATTTTTGATAAAGCCAAGGAAATCTCCCAGGTCATGTTGATAGGCTTGAAGGGTATTGTCTGAAGCGCCGCGTTCTGCACTGAGCATTTCAAGAAACAGGTCAAGATAGTTATGTGACATAGCCGACGTGCCTTTATCAAAAGAGATTCAATTGTCTATGAGTCTCTTCCTTAATGATGAATAAAGGGTAAACAGCGATCGGCTGGGGTGGGGTGGTTAATAGTTATCGGTAGTGGGTGGGGTGGTTAATAGTTATCAGTAGTGGCTGTCAGTAATTGGTAGCTGCCATCACGTTCGAGGCAAACAGCGGTCAGTTTTCCCGTCATCACAGATCCTGAATCAATGCCAATACGGTTTCCATAATGCTTGGGGACTTCAGGTGTGTGGCCATGAACAATAATTTTTTCATGTTGTTTTGTTGATTCGAGAAACAGCCCCCTGATCCAGATCAGTTCCTTTTCTGTTTGGTCTTTGAGGGCAACCCCAGGCCGAATACCGGCATGACAGAAAAAATACGCACCAATCTCAAAGCTGCTCTTGAGGTTTTTGAAAAATTCGAGATGCTTGGCGGGCATTTTTTGCAAAAATTTTGAGCGGTCATCATCACGTTCATCAAACCCATAAGAGCGCAAAGTATTTTTACCGCCATTACAAAACCAGAAGTCATATTCTTTATAACTGTTCTCATCATCCCCAAGGCCGTTCAGCATCATTTCTTCATGATTGCCACGCAGAAAAATGGGTTTAAAATCTTTGGGCAGCTTTTTTAGTAAATAGCTGATGACTTGTTTTGAGTTTTTGCCACGGTCAATATAATCCCCCAAAAAGACGATATAGATATTTTCTTTTTGGGGACTGATTTGTTCATAGCCCTCAATCATGCCCATCAAATTTTCCAAAAGGTCAAGAGCGCCATGAATATCACCAACGGCATAGACTCTTGTCTTCTTGGGGAGAAATTTCTTTTTTGCCATATGGTTATCTTTGTTTGGTTTATTTGTAGGACTAAAAACAATGGAAAGGCTTGACCATTCGCTTCGTGCATGGCACGAAACAGACCATAATTTTAGTTGAAGACACTTAAGATTATCATATCGTAGGTATTTTCTTTCATATTTCAAGGATTATAACAGCAATGTCAGAAGCAAAAAAAGTTATTTGTACCTCATGCGGGGCGCTCAACAGACTGCCTGAAGATAAGCCGGCTTTGGAAGCGAAATGCGGAAAATGTTCTAATCTTTTGTTTAAGGGTGAGCCGATTAATCTGACGGATAATAATTTTGCAGGTTTTTTGCAAAAGAGTGATCTGCCTGTTGTCGTTGATTTTTGGGCGGAATGGTGCGGGCCTTGTAAAGCCATGGCACCTGCCTTTTATCAGGCCGCTAAAGAACTTGAACCAAAAGTGATTTTGGCAAAACTGGATACAGACAACGCGCCAAAATCAGGTGGGGCTTATAATATTCGTGGCATTCCAACCCTGATTATCTTTAAGAATGGCGAAGAAATTGCCCGTAAGTCAGGCGCAATGACCGCTCCAGCAATTAAGGGCTGGGTTGAGGAAAATATATAGGGAGCAGGATTTGTGGCAAAAGATTGACCTTTTGCCATGAATCAGATTTGATGCGTTTTTGTATAATCTGAGTATTAATACATTTGCGGGAAAAATCTGATGTCTAATGTCCATAAATTTGAATCAAAAAAACAAAAAGAAAAACGCGAGCATAAAGAAAACAGTAACCCTGTCACAGGCACTGTACTGGTTCTGATGCTGGCAGCCACTGCGATTGGTACTTTTTACAGAGGACTACTGAACTGGCAGGAAACAGGCGTTTACAGCCATGAAACATTTCTGAACAGTGTCAACGGCTTTGGTGTCGTTGCTGTGCTGATTTTGCTGGGCAGCTACTTTGCCAATAAAATGGCCGAAGAAAAACGCGCCAAAGGGCAGTAATGGTCTATGGCAGGCGCATACAAAATAAAAATGAGGTCTGTTGATGTTTCGTGATTTTGTTTGTGCTTGCAGGCCTCGTTCAGCAAACAATTCTGACCATGGATTTAAAGATATTGTTCTGGAGGCTTATCAGGCTTCAGAACCCAATCTTGATATATTCCCTAAAAATTGCCATTTCTATGGTATGGTGTATTATTTCGTCAGGGATTATAATCCTAATACTCATGTTGATGCAGATAATTTGAGTAAAAAAGTATGGGATGGCTTGGAAACGGCTGTTTATGAAGATGATAAAGCTGTACGGTTTCGGTGTTCCGGTATTATTGAAACAGGGCAAAAGCCGACGGGGCTTTCCTGGAGTGATATAGATTTGGGTGGTATGAGTGACCTGGCCTTGGAAGTGCTGACAGGTCATATTTCTCGTAAGGAGAAACATATCCTTTACATCAGATTAGGTGTTTTAAAGCCAGAAATGTTTAACCTTCCTTCTGCCTAGTTTTTAATTCGGAGTATAATATGAAATTTGATGCTGATATTATTACCCTTAATATGGAAAAGGCAGGTTTTGACCAAAAGATCAAAAATCTAAAATCAGATGGTTATGATGTTGAATCGTGCGAATCTAGTGATGTTGCTGATTTACCCTATCTTGTTGCGAAGAAGGACGGAGATACTTTCTATTTTATTGTGAAATATATTGGTGATGATGGGGTTGATGATGAAAGTTGGCCTGCCAAAGCGGTTTCTATGCGCACGTTTGCTAGGACAAATCAGGCCAGACTAAAATTAATGCTCATTGATTCGCCATTCTCTAAGGATATTGAAATTGATGGACTGGATGAAATCCTAAGAGGTTTGTTAGGAAATTTTGATCTTCCTGAATTGAAGCGCCTTTCAGATAAAACCAAAGTTGAAGATATGTCTATTGAAGACATAACAGGAATAAATATTGATAATGATCATCATATAATTGTTAAGGGGAGTGGAGAAGTTGATCTGACCCTAAATGATGACAAGGATAGTGCTACAGTTGAAAGTTTCCCATTTGAATTTAAAATTATTTTGAATGGAAATGGCTTAGAAAATAAGCTCGAATATTACAAGATAGATCTTTCTTCATGGTATGGGGAGGCTGATGGACATGGACACGTCCAGGCATCGACGAGGGAAGCCATTAATAAAGAGCCTCTCAACAAGGCAGGATAATCTTCTCTATGTCCCCTCAATCAGCCCTCATCATCTATAATATCAGCAATGACCAGAATTTTGGCTGGATGTTGCGCACTGCCAATGCGCTGGGCGTAAGTGAAATTTTGGTGGTGGGGCGCCAGAAATTTAACAAGACGGGGCATATGGGCACTGATAGCGGTGTTGGCGCGCGTCGGCATTTTTATCGGCTTGAAGAGGCCGTGGACTATCTGAAACAACGTGATTTTGCGCTGGTTGGTGTTGAAATCACTGGACAGTCCAAGCCCCTTGAAACCTTTCCCTTTACAGGTCATACAGCCTTTTTGATGGGCAATGAAGGGACAGGGATTTCTGAAAAAGCTCAAGGCTTTTGCGATGATTTTGTTTATATCAAACAGTTTGGCAGCGGGGCATCGCTCAATGTCAATGTGGCAACGGGCATTGTTTTACACCGTTTTGCCTGTTGGGCGGGCTTTGAAGAGAATGCAATTTCGGGTGAAAAATTTATTGCTGGTGCAGACACAATAAAACCCTGACCATAAACTATATGGTCAGGGTTTTAGTTTTGTGGACGAAAAATTTTAAGAGCATTTTCCGACCTTGCGGATATTGTCATTGCCCCAGCGATTTATCTTGATATGGCGGCGTTCGCCGTTCAGGCAGGAATAGGCCTCAAACATTGGTAGCTTTCCGCGCACGACCCTAATTTTTGTATCTCCATGACGGCGCATAATTGTGAGTAAATCTTTCTTGCTCAAAATCTGTTTGCCATAGCCAAAGCAAGTGCCAAGTGCAGTCCGTTGCGTTTTCATATAGTTCCAGCCACGAATATCATCATTCAGGACATCAAAGCCATATTCCACCCCATTCTTACAGGCCATAACACCCAATTGTCTGTTCTTGGGCGCATAAATATGGATATAGCCTTTCTTTTTCAGCATCTGAACGCGTGTCATAGAGCCTTGAGCATTCTGATGACGCGGAGAAATTTTTCGTGGCATTTTTTGCGAGGTGACAATGCGCAATTTTTTGCGGCGCTTTTTAGGGGTGACACCTTCAACGATGGTAATGGGTGTCGCGGCTTCCTGATCAATCTGGGATTCAGAATTGGCCTTGATTTTAGGGCTGACACAACTGTCAAACTGGGTGGCCTGCAAAATTTCGCCATCACGGCCAATCTGCAAAAAATAGCGGTTGTCATTTCGGCAGGCTTCTGCCTCAAGAATCATCCCGGCTTTTTTGGTAAAATAGATGTCGCTATATTTTCTTTTCTTCAGCCCTGATTTGAGGGAAGAAATGAGTGATTTTTTTGCCGATTTTTTAGCCTTGCCATGATAGGCCACCTTAATAATCTTAACGGTGCGCACACGAGTTCTCAGACTGCTGGACGAAGACCTGATTACGGTTTCTTGCAGTTTTGGCTTAAGTTTTACGTTGAGGGAAAGGGCATAGGCTGCGCTGTGGGGCAGCATAAAGGTTGCCAAGGTAAAAAGGGCAACTGAGCTTTTGAGAGTATTCTTTTTATTCATAATTACAACTCCTGTACAAAACTGTTTACAGATATAAAGTCACAAACGGAACATCCCCAAAAGCCTGACAGAGGCTCAAAACAGGAGAAATAAGACCAGTTCACAAGAATGGATTCTTTTGGTGAACCAGTATAATGGTTATTTGTGAGATATATTAACGCACGATACTTGATCCCTATTGTTAAGGAAAAGGGTTAATAAAGCGTTAAACAGCTACGTAGAGTGTTGAATTTATTTGTTTTGGGGCCGTAATTTATCCCCATAATAAAGTAGAGGGTGGCTGAACGAGGCTGCCTGCATAGACCAGGCCATGTTCACGGTCTTTTTCCAATAACAAAGGACCGTCCAGGTCAACATAATCAGCATATTGGGCAATGACCATAGCCGGTGCCATGGCAAGGGATGTACCAACCATACAGCCAACCATAACTTTGAGTTGACGCTTTTTGGCTTCCTTAATCATTTCCAGAGCAGCGGTCAGTCCGCCAGTCTTGTCCAGCTTGATATTGACAGCATCATAAAATTTGGACAATATTTCCAGTTCTGCTTTTTCATGCACGGACTCGTCTGCACATAATGGAACAAGATGCTCCACTTCTTCCAAGAAATAATCTTGTGTATCAGGCAAAGGCTGTTCTACAAGTTCAATCCCATTATCAGCGCATATTTTGAGCATCTGCCCTAAATTATCTGTTGTCCAGCCTTCATTGGCATCAATGATAAGGTTCTTGTCAGGGGCTGCCTTGCGAATAGCCTCAATACATTCCTGATCGCTGTTGCCACCTAATTTGAGTTTCAGAAGGGAATAGTCTTCCGCCTCCATGACCTTTTGCACCATGGCTTCGGCGGTATCAAAAGAAATGGTATAGGCGGTCAAAAGCGGCTGAACAGCTGTGTTGGCATATTGGGCAATGGGACTGTTGAGACTTTTACATTCAAAATCCCATAGGGCGCAGTCAATCGCGTTCCGGGCCGCACCAGCAGGCATTTTGGTCAGTAATTCTTCGCGGCTAATGGCACTGGCAAGATGATGTTCCATCTCCATAATTTCGCGCATAACCCCTTCCATTGTTTCGTTGTAACGGTTATAGGGGACGCATTCACCATAGCCAGAACTGATACCGTCTGTGACATGAACAACAATAACATCAGCCTGGGTTTTAGAGCCTCTGGAAATTGTAAATTTTCCTGTGATTGGCCAGCTTTCAATCTTGGCAGAAAGAACAAGTTGTTTCATAGATAGAGCGCCTTGTGTGAGCTAAAAATCGTAATTTTATGACCAAATAGTGTGGATATGCTGTCACTGTCTGAGCTTAATATAAGACCTGGATGTTGAAAACACTATGATTCAGGGCAAAATAACAGATAAAGTAAGAAGAGTATGCAAAGATTTGATACTCTTTTCCAAAGTGAACTAAAGTCTGCTTACAAATATGCCCCAATTCATATCACATGATGATTTGTTTAAGATTGAAACAAATGGAAAAAGCCTGCAAGTCTTTGCAAGGGGGGGCTGGACGCGTGAAAATGCTGGTCGCCTGGACCAGCAGCTCAAAAAAATAATTACAGCAGATCTTTCCAAAAATAAAATGGGCAGTGGGGCGCAGGTCACCTTGGATCTGTCCTCTATTGAAAGCCTTGATACTTTCGGGGCCTATCTTATTTGTTCGACCTCTCAAACATTGCGGGAAGAAGGGTTCTCAGCTTCTTTAGAAGGGGTGCGGGAACACCATGCACCCCTTCTGGATGAAATTCACAAGGCCTTGCAGATCAAGGATGAACCCAAAAAGGAACGGGGCGCTTTCCTGTGTTTTGTGGATGAGGTTTTGGTCAAGGGTATTGCAGGGATTGGCAATGATATCCAGACGCTTCTCAGTTTCCTTGGGCTGGTGACGGTCTCCATGTTTGGTATGATCCTGCATCCAAGCCGTTTCAGCATGACCTCATTTGTCCATCATATCGAATATATTGGCTTTCGTGCCATTCCGATTATCAGCCTGATCTGTTTTTTGATCGGTTCGGTGATAATGCAGCAAGGTATTGTCCAGCTTTCCAAATTTGGCGCGGACAGTTTTGCCGTCAGTATGACAGCTGTTCTCTCCTTACGTGAGGTGGGGGTTTTACTGACCGCTATTTTGGTGGCGGGACGTTCCAGTTCAGCCTTTACCGCTGAAATTGGTTCCATGAAGATGCGCGAAGAAATTGATGCCATGAAAACTCTGGGTATTGATCCCATTGATACCTTGGTTATTCCGCGTATTCTGGCCTTGATCGTGATTTTGCCCCTGCTGGTTTTTATCGCTGATATTATGTGTCTTATTGGTGGCGGGGTGATGGCCTATTTCTATCTGGGCATGAGCGTAGAGGCCTATATTGAAAGCCTTCATAAATGGATTACCCTCAATCACTTCTTCGCAGGATTGTTGAAGACCCCCTTTATTGCGGTGGCTATCGGCATTGTTGGCTGCGTGGAAGGACTGAAGGTTGAAGGCAGTGCAGAATCGCTTGGCGCGCATGTTACCAGTGCCGTAGTGAAGTCTATTTTTCTTGTTATGATATTGGATGCGTTGTTTGCTATTTTGTTGGCTGCCATAGAATTTTAGGATTTTTATTAGTTAGAATAATTTGAAGATGAAATGAAACCAGAACTCGACATAACATCAGATACTATAATCTCTATACGGGATTTGCATATGCGCTTTGGATCGCATGTGATCTATGAGGGACTCGATCTGGATGTCAGGCGCGGAGAGATTTTAGGGATTGTTGGTGGTTCAGGCCAGGGTAAGTCTGTCATGATGCGTTGCATCACAGGTTTGTTAAATCCGCAGTCTGGAGAAATTAAGGTCTTTGGCCAGAATTTGAAAAAGCTCTCAAAAGCGGCGCGGAAGGCGCTGGACGCCCATTGGGGCATTCTGTTTCAGGATGGTGCGCTTTTTTCCGCATTGACAGTCTTGCAAAATATTATGCTGCCCATGCAAATCCATCTTGATCTTGAAGAAGACTTTATGAAAAATGCGGCCATCCTAAAGCTTAAAATGGTTGGATTGCCTTTGGAAGCAATGAGCAAATACCCTTCGGAATTATCTGGCGGAATGCGCAAGCGTGTTGGTCTGGCGCGGGCTTTGGCGCTTGACCCAGAATTATTATTTTTGGATGAGCCGACCGCAGGACTTGACCCTATTGGGGCGGCCTCCTTTGACAATCTTATTATGAAATTGCAGAATACCCTTGGTCTGACCGTTTATATGGTGACCCATGACCAGGATACAATTTTTAAGACCTGTGATAGGGTGGCGGTGTTGGCAGATAAGAAGATTGTCAGAACGGGTTCTCCGACTGATTTGACAAATAGTCCAGACCATCCCTGGATCAAGGATTATTTTTGTGGCGAACGTGCCAGGGCTGCGCTTCACAATTTGACTGAAAACCGTCCCCTTTAGGAAAATGGGATAGACTGTATTATGCATTAGGAAAGTAGTTGGCTATGGAAACGAAAGCAAATCATTTTTTGATTGGCCTGTTTGTCCTGATGATGTCAGTGGCAGGGATTGGCTTTGTTTGGTGGACGCAAAAACTGGGCAATACAGGGACTAATTTCTATCAAATTGAGTTTACAGGACAGGTCGGGGGCTTGACCAAGGCCAGCCAGATATTTTTTAATGGCATTCCTGTTGGCCGTGTCAAACAATTGACGATTGATCCCAATGATGGCCGCAAAACCCATGTTGAGATTATGATGCAGGAGGGGATTCCTGTCCGCCGCAACAGTTCGGCGCGTATTGAAACCAATATGCTGACAGGAACCGCCAATATTCATCTTTCTGCTGGGACGCCAGATTCGCCCGTCTTGCCTGCCGGTCAGGAAGGAATGTATCCAAGGATTTCAGCGACCCAGGTTTCAGGCAAGACCATGCTGGAAGGTGCGCCTGACCTGATTAATAATAGTAATGCCCTGATTTTGCGTATGAATGAGATGGTGGCAACCAATGAGCGCATGGTACGCGAATCGGTTAAAAATATTCAGGCTTTTACGCAGGCTCTGGAAGATAATAAGGGCAATATTACCAAAATTATGCAAAATGCAGCTGAGTTGACGGAAAACTTGAACGAGGCGACCAAAAATATTAATGAACTGGTTGTGCGCAATAAGGAAGCCATTACCAAGACTGTTAAAAATATTGAGGTGGTTTCGACAGAAATTGCGGGCAAGCGCGAGGCTATTGGCAAAATTATAGACAACAGCAAGAAGTTGACAGCGCAGGCTGGTAATATTGCAAGTCAGCTTGAGTTATTGGTGACTGAAAATCGGGTCAGCCTTGCCAAGACCATGAAAAATGTTGAAGAGTTTACAGGTGTGTTGGCTGAAAATAAGGGTAATGTGGCTGCCGTGATGCAGGATGCCCGGATATTGACAGAGCGCTTTAAGTCTGTTGCCGCCAAGATTGAGCAGACTGTGAATGAGTTTTCCAGCTTTAAACTGGATGAAGAGGGTAATTCCATCATTGCGGAAGCCAAGTCAGCGGTCAGTAGTTTTAAAAACTTGGCCGATAAGCTGGATAAAAGTCTTGGAGATAAAGCGGCAGGCCTGGCCAATAATGCTGATAAAAGCTTGAAATCATTCCAAAAGACAATGGATGATGTGCGCGCCATGACCCGTAACCTGAATAATGTTATTGAGAAAATTGGCAATCATCCTTTATTGGGCGGTGAAGATGTGCCAACTTATAGTCCTGCAAATAACTAATCTTTAGGGTTTTGGCGAAAGATGGTGGATATAAGACACAATACAAAATTAAATTTGATATATTGTTCTTGTCCGTATTGAATCTCTCTTAACTTTTCTTATTTTAAATGTATTATGTTATTAATGCGGCAAGAAAATGTGTTTTTTAAATCATGTCCACGACTTTGTTGTTATCATCTTGGTGGGTGGGCATGGATGCGTTTAGTTATTGAAGTGAGGCATTGATTGAGGGGTTAGTGTCAATTTAGAAGAAATTATGAGTCTGTCTCTTTATCCTAAGGGATGGGCGTCTGGATGTAATATTTGATTGTTACGCCAGCCAGAAAAAAGGGTTTCAGGTGAAGAATGTACTTGGTATAATCTTCAGTTTTATCATGCTGGCTATTGGCCTGGGTGGTTGTACTATGTCTGGCGTGATGTCCAGCGTTGTGACAGCCGTTGGCGATGCCAATAAAAACAATAAGGCACTTGTTTTTGACCTTTCAGCACCCTCACGTTTCTCTATTCGTCGCCGTAACCGTAATGTGGTTCTGACGGTTTACAAACCTACAGCCCTTAAAAATCTGGAACATGCCTCTATTCTTGTCAGGACATCTCAGAATGAAATTGCTGTCCTTCCCAATGTAAAATGGGTTGATAAGCTGCCGCGCTTGGTTCAGGCACGTTTGATCCAGTCTTTTGAGAATGTGCGTGCGGTTGGTTCTGTCAGTAATGGCCGTGACCAGATAAATAATAATTATAGTTTGCAGGTTAATATCAGGGCTTTCCAGATGAATGCCCGAGGCAAAAGTTCTGCTGATGCTGTGGTGAATTTGTATGTGAAACTTATTCATAAAAACACGGGAAAAGTCATAGGGCAGAAGAATTTTAAAAGTTCCAGCTCTGTACGGCTAGATGAAACAGGCCGCGCCAGTGCTGCTGGCCTGAATCATTCATTTCAGGTGGTTGCCCGCAATATTGTGCGATGGGTTGCCCGCAAAAATATTGAAGCTGATTACGTGAATTAATCCAGTATATCTATCGAAATATTCAGGAAATTAAAACGGGGCATGACCAACTAAATTGGCTTGCCGGTCACAAATCATGACTTCAATTTTTATATCCGTTTCACTCATTCGTAAAATTTTGTAGCATTCTGTTTTGGCAAGGCTGGCAATATAGTCTGCAAAGGGCAGATTTTGCTCTTGTGCCAAGCTGAAAACTTCCAGGGCTGTATTGGCAGATTTGGCTTTTTGAATCAGGTCAGCAGATCCGCCCAGTTCTGCAATAATGTCCGAAAGCCAGCTTATATCAACGCGGCTGCGTTTGGAATGAAGGTCGCGTTCGCCTTTGGCAAGTTTGCAAAATTTTCCTATGCCGCCTGCGATTGTCACTTTCTCAACAGGCACTTTGCGTATATATTTAAGCGTTCCGCCAACAAAATCCCCCATATCAATAAAGCATTCTTCTTTCATGGTGGGATAAAGTTGCTGGATCATGCGCTCTGACGTTGAGCCAACACAGGTCGTTATATGGTCTGCGCCAGTGGCTTTGGCAACGTCTATGCCGCGATGAATAGAATGTATCCAGGCTGAACAGGAATAGGGCACGACAATGCCCGTTGTACCAAGAATAGAGATGCCGCCAATAATCCCGAGCCGTTCATTCAGGGTGCTTTTCGCCAGTATTTCCCCATCCTTGACAGATATTTCCACGCTGACATTGGCAGGAATATTATGGCTGCTACAAAGCTGCGTAATAACCTGTGTCATCATCTGGCGGGGTATGGGATTAATCGCAGGTTCGCCGACTGCCAGCGGCAGACCTGGACGGGTTACTGTACCAACGCCAGATCCAGCCTTAAAAATAATACCGCTCTTGCCAGCTTCGCCTGTCAGTTTGACCCGTGCGCTTATCAGCGCGCCATGGGTTACATCTGGGTCATCGCCTGCATCCTTGATAATGCCAACCTGTTGCCAGTCATCGCCTTGGGTCTGTGTTTCTATCAAGAAGGATGGGGTCTGACCCTGGGGTAGGGAAATGGTCACTTGACCAAGGCGTTGGCCTGTCAGCAGGGTATGGAGCGCAGCCTTGGTGGCAGCGGTGGCACATGCCCCTGTTGTCCAGCCATATTTGAGCTGCTTCTTGTCTTGCGGCGCTGTTTTTGGCTGGTTATCAGTCATACTCATAACTTCTGGGGGTATAGACCAAATCAGGCTTGAAAGGTTGCGAAATCAGGCGGCTTTTGGAGGAGCCAAAAATCAACACGGTGCGCATATCAATCATTTCAATGTCAAGTTCTGACAATTCAATGACCACAAGCGTTTCATTGCTGCGTTCCAAATTTTTCCCGATCAGGACAGGGGTTTGTCCATCGCGTTTACGGCTAATCTGGGCAACGGCTTTTTTGATCTGTTGCTTGCGGGTTTTGGAGGCGGGATTATAGAGACAAATCACCATATCCGCCTCAAGTGCAGCATTCAGGCGGGTTTCAATAATGTCCCATGGCTTGCGGATGTCAGACAGGGAAATCGCGCAAAAATCATGCCCAAGCAGCGCGCCCGCCTTCGAGGAGGCCGTTTGCATGGCAGAAACACCAGGCAAGACATTGATCGAAATTTCAGGCCAGCCCTGTCTGTCCTTACTGTCTGAAAGCGTTTGGTTTATGCTGGTTTCATCCAATAATTCCATGACGGCAGAGGCCATGGCAAAAATACCAGGGTCGCCAGAGGTGACAAGGGCAACTTTCTTGCCTTGCGCTGCAAGATCAAGTGCCTCGCGGGCGCGTTCAATTTCAACACGGTTGCCAGAGCTATGCAAATTTTGCTGGGTGTGGAGACCCTTGACCAGATTAAGATAGGTTTCATAACCCACCCAGTCACTGCACGCCATCAGGCAATCATGACTTTCAAGGGTCATTTTTTGCAAAGAGCCAGGGCCAATGCCGACAATGGAGAGCGTGCCAACGGGTCTGCCAAAATGTTCGACATCAATAGGTGCGGCAGTAATGGCAATCACCAGATCATCTGTTTCAATGATTTTTTTGCAGTTTGACCAGCCAGCAGTAAGGGTGTCACGCATGGTAGATTCGCTGATAATGTCAGTATCAGCATAGCGAATAATATTATCCTCTGGGAAAGAAAAACTGTCCTGAAAGTCTTTTTCAAGGGTTGATAAAATGGGGTAGGCGCTTGAACCTGCTGGTAATAGCAAGGTGGCGACCGCTTTGGCAGAGATTTGATATTGCTTCAGGGCTACCAGAACAGAAAGCATTGAAATGCTGTGGGGGTGCTTGATACCAATGGCAACACAATGAGGATGATAGAGTAATCCATTGGCTGGGGCGGGTTCATCCTTCCAGCTAATCTTGATCTTGATGTTTCCATTTTCACTGGTAGAGATGCCGCTGCTTTCCAGCCAGGGCGCTCGGCCTTCAATCTGCATGGTTCTGCCGCCCAGAAGGTTAGAGGTAATGCCTTTGGCATCGGCTGGATTGGCAAGGACATAGCCTTGGGGCGGGGCTTCCAGAGCAATGCCAAACTTGCGCGCACCTGAACCTGTAATGGCAGCATAGGCCCTGAGGGTCTGGCTCAGGTTATGGGCAAGATCATTTGCACCTGTCAGGCCGCCAATGAGGGGAACGATGGTTTTGCCATCTTCAGAAACAGCAAGAACAGGCGGTTCGACGCGCTTGTTTTTTAGGGATGGGGCGAGAATGCGGATCAGAATGCCTGCCGCGCAGATGCCGATAATGGTATAATTTTTACTCAAAAGGGCGGGCAGGGCGGTGGTCAGGTCGTTAAAGGTGTGGTCTGCATCAGCAATGCGCTTGGAAAGTCCCCAAATTTCAGAATTTGGTAAGGCCGTGCGAATATGTAGGGCTGTATCCAGACCTGATATATTAAGAACTATAATGGCAATTTTGGCCATGAGGTGAGATGCCTACAAAAATGGAGAAAGAAAATATAGGCCTATTGTAAAGATATTTAGGAAATATACAATCATTCAGGTCAAACAAATTATCCGACTTCACTGCCAGGAATAAAGATCATGGAAAAATAGGGCACATTGTCTGCATTGACTTTCGCAACAGGCAGAACCTTTTGGTTGGTCATGGTCGCCCGTTCAACATAGACGGCCTGTTCCAATTTTCCTGCATTTTTTAAAGCCTGCTTGACCTTGCCAAAGGTGCGGCCAAGTTTGATGATGACGATGGCCTCACCCTGCTCCAGCCGTGCTGTTATGCTGTCTTGGGGCAATGTGCCAGGGATAACGGTAATGGTATCATTACGAAGTACCCAGGGCGTTCCAGCGGCAACAGATCCTGCAAATATAGAGGAAATACCAGGCACGATAAGGGTTTCATAACGGGCATTCAGGCGCTTATACCAATACATGAACGAGCCATAGACAAAGGGGTCACCAGCACAAAGCAAGGCAATGTCTTGTCCATTATCCATGATAGCAGCAAGCTGGTTCGCTGTCTCGTCATAAAAGGCGTACATCCGTTCCAGATAATCTGGTTTGTCAGCTTCCGGCCCTGCTGTCACAGGATAGACAAGAGGCAAAAGGGTTTGATTTTCTAAAATATGGGGTTTGGCAGTGCGCAGGGCATTACCATGACCAGCCTTGGCTGTTGGATAGGCAATCACAGCGGCGCTCTGAAGAAGACGCAGACCTTTAAGGGTGATGAGTTCAGGATCGCCTGGGCCCAGCCCTATCCCATATAAACGTCCCGTTGCCATTTTATAAATGTTCTCATTTTTATGATTATGATTTCATCTGGTTTACAAAGCCAGGCGAAGCGTTGGTTGCACTATTCTTTTTCTTGGGCAATGGCATTAAGGGCGGCGACACTCATTGCTGAACCGCCACGTCTGCCATGAAGGGTGATATATGGCACATTCAGGCTGTTGTTTGCAAGGGCTTCCTTGGACTCTATCGCACCGACAAAACCGACAGGCATTCCGATAATGGCCGCAGGTTTTGGCCAGCCACTTTCCAGCAGTTCCAGCAGATAGAACAGGGCAGTTGGGGCGTTGCCTATCACAATGACAGCATTTTCAATATGATCTTTCCAAAGATGCAGCGCCGCCGCTGAACGGGTTGTTCCCATCTTTTTTGCCAGAACAGGTGTTTGTGGGTCTCTGAGGGTGCAGATAATTGGGTTGTTGACGGGAAGTCTCTTTTGGGTAATCCCGCTGGCAATCATATGGGCGTCACATAAGATTGGCGCGCCGTTCTGCAAGGCTTTGCGGGCAATGGTTGCCGCTTTTGGGCTGAAGGCAAGGTCTTTAGGAATATCGGTCATGCCACAACTATGGATCATGCGGACAGCCACTTTTTCCATATCTTTGGGCAAAATATCAAGATTGGCTTCACGTCGGATAATGGCGAAAGATTTATCATATATCTTTGCGCCGTCCTTGATATAGTCCGCGTTTTGAGTTGTTGTCATGGCTGCCTTGTGATCAGAAGGGGCTTGGTTTGAATGATTGGTTTATGCCCCTAATCGTCTTCATAAGTCAATTTAAGAATGATGCCCCTCATTGTTATCAATTTGGCCTAATATGATTTTGGTAATATTACCCTCACTATAATGTCCTTTTTGATCTGGTTTATTGCGGATTTCTGACAGGCTTTTATTTTGGTAGAGGCTGTAACCGCCTTCAGGTTGCGCCAGAGCCAAAAGATCAGCCTTGCCGGCAAATCCGCAACCTCTCTCGCATCCCGATATATGTATTATGAAATTGTTATCCGTTGGGGATGTTTGTGAAGACTGGGGCAACTCTTTGAGTTGTTGGCTCAGTTCAAAGCCCTCTTCCTTGGAGTGTGCCTGGGTGCGTTGACAGCCTGATTGTCCGCTACAGGCATAAACCTGATAACGTAAAAATTGTTGATCATGGCGAAACCCGTTACCAGATAAAGTTTGAAGAATTTTTTCGGAGTGTTCTGGAGCGATTTGAGGAAGATAAATAATCTGCCAGGGGGACAGGTTTATGGTGCTGTTCCCATATTTGACAGAAATTTCAGCCAATAGGCTAAGCTGTTGGGCTGTGAGCCGCGAGACAGGCACACCAACGCCCAAAGTGACCTTGTCGGAATTTTGTTGCTTTAACAATCCTAGAGGCGGGGCTTGATACTCAGCTTGTGACTCAAATTGTTTTTCAATCGTACAAAAAGGTGCAATTTCAAGCGCGAGCGTTTCTATTTGGTGACCATATTTTTGAAGAAGGTCTGACCCGCGTTTGAGTTCTGGGGCGTTCTGGCAAATAAAATCGGTAAGATCAAGAAGCAAGGTTGCGGCTTCTGATGGCGCTACAATTATATTGGTCAGCTGCTTGGCAATGGAAAGACGGTAGGCAGGTTTGTTACCAATAAGGGTGTGTATCACTGCCAGGTCATGGGACTGTTTTGCGATATGGTAAGGGCCGCCATTATCAATGATAAAACAAAATTTTGGAGACAGGTTTTTCAGGGAAGGTCTGTCTTGCAGCATTTGGTCAAGCTGTTGTGCCACGTTCTGATGGTGATCGAACTGTGGAGTGTGAGGGATAGGGTCAGCCATGATATTGCGTAAACGGTCTGCCCAATCAGTGCTGCAAATAATATTGTCTTGCCCTAAAATATCAGAGAGGTTTTGATCTGTTAAATCTTTCAGTCCCCGAACCTGAAAATTTGCCCTGTTGGTGAGATCAATAAGTCCTGAGCCATACTGACTTGACAGCTGGACTATGGTCTGGATTTGAGAGGCAGGGATCTGTCCGCCAGGAAAACGTAGGCGGATCATTTTACCATCTCTCATATGGGCGTAGGATAAGGCACCGGGGCATTCTGGCATTTTATGGCCTCTATATTTGTAAGCTAAAGTAGTTTTTTCATAAACTATATTTAATTAAGACTATTTACAAAATACGTATTTTTTTGTTTATTAACAAATAATTAGTATTTATGGCTGGGTTTATAGTAATACTGGGTTGCAAAATAGGTATCTCTTTCAAAATAATAGCAATGCTTGAGGCAGGGCTTTATAAAAAACATAAGAGCCATATTCTTTTTGTGATGTGTATAACAGCCTTTTGTTTGATGAACTGTCCTGGTTAAGACATAAAATTTTGGCTGGACTGACAAAGTATAGAGACAAATATGAAAAGTACATTACCGCTTTCTGGTGTTTTAGGCGCATTGGCTGCCATTGTTGGTCTTGGTTTTTTAGCCAGTCAATTAATTTTTAATAACGCGCCTACAGATTCAGGTCATAAAGTCAGGTCAGATCAACAGGCAGCCGAAATAGTGCCAGATCTTCAGGGACAAATGCCAGGTCATGAGGCTGGAAAAGCTAAGTCCGCTCCAAAGGCCAAGGTGGACTATAGTAAATATTATGGTGGTTCTTCTGATCTGAGTTCTGCAAAAACGCCGAAAGCTGAAGTAACAAAGCCAGCCACAGCCCATAAAAGAACAATGGTGCCTGGTGCTGCACTTAAAAATAAAGAACTCAGCGCCATGACGGGTGTTCAGGGCTATGAAATTCCAAAACCGCCAGCCCCAAAAGTTGCGACAGCACCAAAAGTTGCCGCAGGTGAGGCTGAACAAGGCTGGCTGTCTAAAATGATCTATGGTGACAAGGTCAAGATTGCTGCTGAAAAAAGGGCGAAAGAAAAGGCTGCGGCTGATTTGAAAGCCAAACAGCTTGCTGTCATTACCGGAAATATATTGGACGAAGTTCTGAAAATGCCGCACCGCAAGGATTATAAAAAGGCGCGTGACGGCTCTCGTCATCCAAAAGAGACCTTGTTATTTTTGGGTCTTAAGCCTGATATGACGGTGATTGAGATGTGGCCAGGCGAAGGCTGGTATTCTGAAATTATTGCCCCAGTTCTGAAGAAGGGCAAGGGAACATTCTATGCTGCCAGTTGGGACAGACAGCTAGGAACGAAGGCCATTGACAAGGCTTTGAAGCGCTATAATGAAAATTATGTCAAAAAACCTGAGATATTTGGGACTGTGATTTTGACCTCCCTCTCTGAGCGACGTTTTGAAATTGGGCCCGACAATAGTGCCGACCTTATTTTTTCTTCGCGTAATATGTATAGCTGGATGCGTAAAAAGATGGATAGCGCCGTGTTTAATGCGATGTATCGCGCCCTGAAGCCAGGCGGTATTTTGGGCATTGTCGATCACAGACAGGCAGAAGGTACTTTTCAAGACCCCAGAGCCATGTCAGGTTATGTGCAGGAAAGCCATGTGATTAAACTTGCCAAACAGGCTGGGTTTGTCTTGGTTGGCCGTTCTGACATCAATGCCAACCCAAAAGACTATAAGAAATATCCAAGGGGTGTCTTTTCGCTGCCACCTGTCCTGAAAGAAGGCAGGCGACACAAGAAAAAATATCTGGCTATCGGGGAAAGTGACCGTATGACCCTGAAATTTATGAAGCCAAGATCAGCTGAAACAACAGGCTCTGCTGTCAGGCCGTAAGCTCATCTCAAAATCGTTATTTATGATGAGGGTTTAAGCTGAACCACATTATCCCCGCCCTTGGTTTGGTCCAGGATGGGGGATGGGGTGTCGGTTCGGGGAGAAAGACTGGTCATATGCCCCATTTTACGGCCATCTCTTGGTTCTTTTTTGCCATAGATATGAAGGCAACTTTTTTCATTGGCAGCATGGTCTGACCAGCTGAGAATATCTTCACCAATTAGGTTGGTCATGATAATATCACTATGGCGATAGGTTGAACCAAGCGGCCAGCCACAAATGGCGCGGATATGGTTTTCAAACTGGTCAATGATACAGCCATCCTGCGTCCAGTGTCCTGAATTATGCACGCGGGGCGCTATTTCATTTATGATGAGGGGCTGGTCTGGGTCATCAGGGCAGTAAAACATTTCAACGGCCAAAACACCCACATAATCAAGGGCAATGGCAATTTCATGCGCCATCAATATGGCTTGTTGTTCTATATCTTCTTCAATCTTGGCAGGAATGCGGGTGTGTCTCAGCATTTGTTCTAGATGAAGGTTTTCACAAATATCATAATTTTCCAGCTCATTGGCAGAGCGAATTGCGAGAACAGAAATTTCGCGATTAAACTTTATTTTTTGTTCCAAAATAGCGGGCTGGTTGCCGATCTGGGATAAAATATCTGTCGTTGTTGATGCGTCATCGCCGGACAAGGCGACCTGGCCTTTGCCATCATAGCCAAGGCGGCGGGTTTTGAGGATGCTGTCTTCACCGAGGCGGCTGATTGCCAGTTCGAGGTCTTTGGCATTATCGACCTTCATAAAAGGGGCAACAGGCAGAGAGTTTGTGGTCAGAAAGGCGCGTTCATGCAAACGGTCCTGGGTAATATTGAGGGCGTTTATATCTGGCAGCACAGGGGTTATTTCCGATATAATCCTGACGGTTTCCAGAGGAATATTCTCAAACTCATAGGTGATGACATCACAGCTTTGGGCAAAGGCCTTAAGCTGTTTTTCGTCATCAAAGGGCGCGCACCAATGTTTGGCGGCAACATCAAAAGCTGGACTGTTGGAGGCTGTGCAATAAATATGGCAGGAAAAGCCAAGCCGGGCTGCGGCCAGGGCAAGCATACGGCCAAGCTGGCCACCGCCAATAATACCAATGACACTGCCTGGGGCAATAAGTTTGTTTGGTTGACACTCAATCATGGCATTTCTCTTTACTTGTCTGTTGGTTCTTCTGCAACGGCTTCTGTGCGCTGTTTGCGCCATGCAATAATGCGTTCCATCAGGTTTTGGTCGGAAGTTGCCAGAATTTGCGCTGCAAGCAACCCCGCATTGGCCGCCCCGGCATTGCCAATGGCTAATGTGCCGACAGCAACCCCGGCAGGCATCTGGACGATAGAGAGGAGACTGTCATTTCCTGAAAGCGCCTTGCTTTGCACTGGCACGCCAAGAACAGGAAGAGGTGTCATGGCAGCGGTCATACCTGGTAAATGCGCTGCGCCGCCTGCACCCGCTATCACCACCTTAAGGCCGCGATCCTGCGCTGAATTGGCATAATCATAAAGACGTTGGGGGGTGCGGTGCGCTGAGACAATTTTTGTTTCAAAAGGAACGTTTAGGGTTTTGAGAACCTCAACAGCATGTTTCATCGTCGGCCAGTCAGACTGACTGCCCATTATAATGCCGACCAAAGCGGATGATTGTGCCATTCATTTATTCCAATTATTTTGTATGGTGCGCGTTTGCAAAATGGACAGCACTTTGAAGGTGATGTCCTGACTTTATATGAAAAGGGTCTGACAGAGATGATGTTCCCCAAAAATATAACAGTCCTACTTTTTGCAAACCAGTATAAGCTGTTGAAGTTCAGTCTTTTAGCCTATATTGGGGGCATTTAGCAAATGAAACTGTTTATAACGGAATTGACCTGATGTCAGAGCAAAATATGTCAATGAACCAGCATCATCTTATCCTGGGCGGAATGCGCTCCGGTAAAAGCGTCTATGCGGAAAATTTAGTTTTGGATGCAGGCAAAAATCCTGTTTATATTGCCACAGGGCAGGCTTTTGATAAAGAGATGGAAAAGCGTATTGAAACCCATAAGCAGAGGCGGGGCAAACTCTGGATCTGTTGCGAAACACCTCTTGATATTGTGGCGAGCCTTAAGCAATATGATTCTTCTGAAAATGTAATTTTGCTGGATTGTCTGACCATGTGGCTGAATAATATGATGGCAGAGGGCAGGGACATAGCTCTGGAAACTGAAAAAATGGGGACATACCTTAAAAAAATGACATGCCCTGTGGTCTTTGTTTCAAATGAGGTTGGTCTGGGGATCATCCCCGACAATAAGTTGGCGCGCCAATTTGCAGATGCACAGGGTCTGCTCAATCAACGGCTGGCAGCCATTTGTTCAAATGTTACCCTTGTCACAGCTGGACTGCCTTTGCAATTAAAGGCAAATAGCTAGAGCAAATTGCAAGCAATTTCGGTCAGTCGACCTTGCTCTAGCCCTTTAATGGCGCATATCTTAACCCGCAAATCGATTCGATTTGCTCGCACTATGCACTAGTGGCTTGGTCTCTTTTGTTTTGAGGGGCTTGATTCGAGAATTATGACCTAAATTCAATGTCTTATGCTGAATATAAGCCATTGCTTAAGCAAGGCAGAATTATCGGGTTAACTCAGCTTCTTGCCCGCTACCAGGGCATGAAACTGTTCATCATCGAGAGCGGTTTTGAGATATTTCGATTCATATTATTAAAATCTGAACTCATCTGCCCCATATTGTTATTCATAAAATGCATGTTTTTATTCATCTGAGCGACTTCGCTACTCATAACACGCATATATTTGATATCTGTCATCTTATCATCAATGGATTGCATACTTTTTTGCATTTTGGCCATTTGCAGGGTGATGATGCGGATATTATCGGTCAGGCCAGCCATATTTTGGGCAACCTGATTCATCTGGGTGCCGATCTGAGATTCTTCGACGGCGCCCTGAATGTTGGAGATAATGACAAAAAGCACAGCAAAAAATACGCCTGACATGATAAAAACACCAAGCATGGCGGGGTAGATAATCATTTCCCAGCGGCGGGTCGCCCCTTTGATAAGGGTATAGAAATCAAGGGCAATATTCTTGATATCTTCATTTTCAAGGTCGTCAGCAACCTTTTTAATTTCGTCGCTATTCTCATCGGGCTGGTTTTCTTTGGAAGAGAGGGTTTGACTGCTCTTGGAGCCAGAATCTTCTTTTTTCCCCATATTTAATCTCCAAATACTGTACTATACCTTGAATTACTATAGTTAAGATATAACACAAAATTCCTAAATATATTGATAAGAATTGAAATATTTTATATTTCCTGAAGTGGTACGCAAGTAAAGCCAAAATAAAAACAAAGGAGTTTCAAGATGTTACTTTTTTAGGTACTTATGTGATTGCAAATTATACATAAGAAATTGTCTCAAGTTACCTTGTTGTAATGACTTAGCTGATAAAGATATGTCATGTTATTCAAGGTAATTCTATTCCATAATAGGGCATAACACAGATGTGAAAGATTGTCACATCCCATAAAGTTAAGATAAGTATTGATAAAATAACAGTAATAAAGCTTAAGCTTTTGATTTTTATATTTAAAAATTGGTAAATTTTATTTGATTCTATTGAGCTATGCGTTAAAGTGATGAGAGGTATATAAAAAGAGAATGGTTTGATTGATAAAATCTCTCGGATTTTGTTTGGTTTTGAATAAAAATATTAATAAATTGAAGAACCAATATATCAACCTATAATTTAGAATATAACAAAAATTAAATTTATCACTAGGTCTTTTCATGGCCTATTTGGGGAGTATTGTACGTGCAAGCAATTAAGAATTTTATGTTAGACATGCTGGTGATGATGATGCCAGTCTTTTCGCCAAGCCTGATTTTTACAATGATTGCTTTGGCAATGGCAGGTCTTGTTGTTTTGGTTGTTGGACGTGATAGCAGCGTCAAAATTGGGATCAGGTTTGTGGCCTGGGCAGTTTTGACAGCGCTTGCCCTGATGTTTGTTATCAGTCCTGTGATTACAATGGTCGTTGGTTCCAGTGATGCTATTAAAGATCCATTTGTGCAACTGGTCTCTTTTCCTTCTATGGGTAATGACGGCATATTCAAGTTTATTTTGCAGCTTATGCCTTATCTGTTGTTGCTTATCACATTCTTTGTCTTGTTTTTCAGACCAGGTGGAAGTGCTTTAGGCATTGGGCGTTTTCTGTTAGTGATGGGTATTATCTATATCATGTGTCAGATTGCAGGCGTTTTCTTGGGTCTGACTGCTTCTGTGAACTTTGGTGACTTTGATAAATACCAGTTCATTAACATTGAGTTCTGGAAATTAGGCGTTGGCATGATTATTGTCGGTTCTGTTTTGGCTATTACTGGCAGAATTTCCCGTGACAAAGCAATTACAGCTGCTTAAGAAATAGCGGTTATTTGATCGTTTTATACTCCTGTCACTCGGAAACCCGAAAAATTCAGGTGAGAAATTTTGTCTTCTGGAAAGGCGCGTTCTTCGC
>JAUTBZ010129004.1:0-14497 GCA_032361785.1 Lepetodrilus galriftensis | reverse complement strand
TCTTAAATTCACGATCAAACACAGATCGTGAATTTCGTGAAAAATACAGACACGCGAATAATACCCGTTTTACAGTAGATGGTTTACGGATTCGCCTACTCGATTTCTTCCATTTTAAAAAATAAATAAAATTATTATTATTATTTTCCGCTGACCCTGTGTAGTCCGTAGAAAAATTATGTAATAAATTATAAAAGAAAAAGTTGTATTAGTACTAGTAGAACACAATGTACGTACTAAAACTTGGGCAAGTGAACTGCTTTAGTTTCATTTTGCATTTGATTTGAACAGTGCTTCTATGAGAGTGCTAATTTATATTTCAGTGGTGCAAAATGCATGTGCTATTGAAGTTTTATTTGAAATGAATTGCAGTTGTTGGTTTGCATGTACAGTAAGTCATTTGTATGTCCATAACTACGTAGTATATAAATAATAATTTCTGCCACCCATTCATTCAGAATGTTTAATTATATTTAACCGACCAATTGGTCAAAATGTCAAATTATTTTTATTTTTATGTTCGACACCCTGACCCAAACATTTTCTAGAAAAATCTGTAAACCATCTAATCAAATAACTATGGCATTACCCATAATTCTGATTGTGATACTATACTCACCAAAATGGAAATAAATCAGTTATAGCTAAAACACAAACCAGAATATCATAGGATTGATGTGTTATGCATGGCAATAATATCAGATTTCTACTTTTTCTAAAACTCCTTGAAGAATTGTATATCGAGATAAAATGTCACATGGGTGGTGCATTTAAAAATCTTAACTTGATCAATGTACTGAAAGCTGATGCCAAGTATTGATGACAGTAGACATGTTGAAAATAAAAGTTGTTGTTACGATTCTGAGGCCCAGGTGACAAACCTATATCTTCAATAATCGTGCCTTTGCAATTAATTGTAAACCTATCGTAAGATGAGAGTTTCTTGTCTTTCCTCACCTTATGATAGGATTACAATCGAATGTAGCTCTGGATCGGGCGACCTGATATTTTGCATGTTTACATGGAGATACAATCTAGGTGGTACATATGTTATGATTTTCTACATTTCACTGATTAACCATATGCATGAAACTTTGCAATTACATATATTAAATTTACAATAGTTTAGCAAATTTGACTGTATTTTCAACATGTTTTTCTATATTTCACTGATTTCACTGATTGCAACATATACAATTTACAGTATTTGTAGCTAATTTCACTGTATTTTCAACATAGAAATGGAAATTAAATTGTTCAGTCTATTTCGTCTCAATATTGAAATCTAGACCTATCTAAAGCATTGGTTTGGCATCGTATAAATGTCCACGTTATTATTATTATTATTATTAAAGATTAATATTATTATTAATTAATTAATAATATTATTATTAATTAATCATATTATTATAATAATATTATTATTATTAATTAATAATATTATTATTAGTATTGCTAATACTTGGTAATTATTGAAGCAAACATATAAGCACTCTAACGTGATAATCACTGTAAAGCTGATCTTTTGTTGATGTTGGCAGATAATCTTGTTTTTCCGGGTACATAAAGTCTATAGGCAATAATCAGTTGATCACACAGTCTCCTGATGTTTTTGTTGACAGATCTATCGCCTAGAGGTCACACTGTACATTCATACTGTCGTGATTAATAGAAGGATTATGTTTTTCCATTCAGAAGCCTGGTATATTGTTTCACAGTGGATACAAATTTGCACGCAGGTTTAAGATCAGAGTACAATATCTGTCTTCTTGGAGTACGGGTGGAGCATTCCCACTGCCACGTAAAACAATATCTCGCTGACTCAATAGCATAAATTTATCATCCTTGATTCGTCAGGTTTACTGCCACTCTCAGTGCTGTTGTTCAGTTCAGTTCAGTTTATTATTCTCATAAGTCACATTACGTGACATAATGAACAAATGCAATGCGTACCAGTACAGTAAATTAATAAATACTTGATTATTTGATTACAGTGTAATTATAAGATTATACATATACCGACAAGCTAAGTAAACTTATGTTGAATGTGGTTCGATGTACTAATTTACAAACAAATAAAAACAAAACAATAAAATGGCTGCGGCTCATGAGTTGAATGGTTAGACCAGTTTCTCCTCCCACAATAAATAAAATATTGCCACAATATCAATGCTATACTGTGTGTGTGTGGGGGTGGGGGGAGGGGGGGTGGTGGAACGGTGTTAATCCCCCTTACGCGATGATTGTCACTCACAATCTCAAAGTTAAACAGGCTCGATAGCTAATAAGTTATGTTATTGACAGGATTCCGATTTTTCGATCGTTCTTGATCTGATCAATTCACCACGTGCAGATTGTCACGGACAATAGGTACGCAAACGTGGTCAGGTAAACTCCCGCCATGCGTACCTGTCAATTATGAACATACGAACTCTTCCTACCAGTCTCCATCATGACTTAACCACATACATGGGGATTGTTTGCCTGACTGCATATAATGACACACAACAAACAGGATGCTCACACATTCCTTTTAGATGTGTACTTAGCAACATATGTAAGCATATCGAGTTTACTTTCAAAATTGAAATTAACAAAAGGAAGGAACGTTAAAATAGGCAGTTTGTGAGGATATTCGTTGTGGAGATGCTTCATGTTTAAATAGTTACCCTCGCAGGTTATTGCAACTAGTTTTCTTCAAATAGTTCTCCAGGTAAGGTCTACTTTGTGTACTTTTAATGTTAACATTTACTGTACTAGAGGCAACTGTACATGCCATAAAGAATTGGGAGTACCGATCGACCCCCACAGGGAGAAGGTTAACTATTAATTATGCTTATGTATGAATACATTAATTAATATATATGCTGGAATAATTATGAAATATTAAATTTAACTCTTTCCCAGAATTCTCAACGCTCCAGGTTTAGATTTATATATTTACATAAGGAATGGAATAGTTTCAATGAATACTTGTATTGTTGCGCAGAAATGAAAGATTCTTGAATCAAAATTAAGCATTAAATTATTCATTCAAGAAGTATTTTATAATTAAAGAAATTACAAATTGCAATATTACATAGAGTTTTATATGCTTGTTAATTTTAAGTACATGTATCTGTTTTAACCTTTATTAAAGCTATCAAAATATCACATTCTCATACGTTCAACTAATCAAATATAATCCAATAGCATTAGTTAAACAACTAAAACATATTGGTTTTTATCAATAACTAAATTGAGTGGATAAGTAGCTATAATTTCAAATAAATTCAATATGGCATTTGTTAAGCTACTGAAAGATATTTGTTTTCATCAATAGCATATCGTGTGGATAAATGGCTATGCTTTCAATAATCTTAATCTATTCTATCAATTGATTTCCCCTGGGAATTGTTGTGAAAACATTCCGTAACGTCCACATCATGCCATCAAATGTTCGAAAACGAGCGTCTTCATTCAACACAGCTAGAACTTCAGTATTGATCAAATCGTGGGCCATACATATTGGGCAGACAGGGGTGTAATAGATTATGCTTATAAGTAATGTATACCTTCTACACTAGCCCCTCTGAGAACTAGCCTGAGCACTTATCTGTTTGATAAAAAGATTCCAGATAATGGTTGCATAACGTTAGTCGAGATCCCGCTTTGTCACATGACCGCACGTAAACAAACCGTGGACCGAGGACATTCAATTGGCAGGCCCGGACTGCCAGTAGGTGGCGCTTCACCGGTGACACTAATATTTTAACCGGTAAACATTACCGTAGTACGGTACAGTGCTGCTCGGGTGTGTTCATATTTAGACGGGCTTATAAAAGGGATCGTGCTATAAGCTCACATTCAGTTTTGCCCTGTGTTATTAACATCAGCCCAGAGGTTCTGGGTCGCTTCATGCCAGACAGTGTATGACAATTGTGCTTTCATCGGATTTTCACGCAAAATTATATATCTTTATAGGACGTAATCCTACAATTATGTAAGGATTTCTAAATCTGAGACAGTTTATGTCTCGGAGAAGAATTCAAGAATTCAACCCCCCCTCCAAAAAAACAGGGAGACGCTGAACATGAGTGAAAATTTTATAAAAATGGCGGAAGTCGTGGATGCTGTTAACAACAATAACTGTCTGTCGAAGAATGACATCCGCTTGGATCCGCTTGTCAACTGGGGCGTTCTGTACGAGGAACGTTCCGACACGGATATGGAACAGAGCGACGACCTTTCCACGTCCGAGGGCAACACGCCGAGACGCGGAACTCCCGCTTTCGGATCTCAGGATTCCGACTCGGACACGGAAACCGAGAGCACGGAGGAAGAGTCTCAGAAGAAACGTGTCCGTCTGAGACGTCGAGCATCCCTCGATGAAAAACTGATCAGGAAATCACAAATACCCATTTTCTGCGATAATTTGAATCGGCGAATGGCGAAGACGTCGCCTGGTACCCCGATTGAACATGGTAGCAGCCGTCTCAAGAACTTCCATGCAGAAAATTTGTCGTCAGCATTGTTTCTTGGAAGTAGTAAGTTCATCATCTTGTTTTATCAATTCTTCATCAGTCTGCAGGTTCTTGCAGTTCATCAAGTATTGGGGATTACCATATATTGTATTGCAGTAATGCCCATTTTTAGTTTTACTTCTCACTTTTCATTCATAATAGTGTCTATTTGTGGCATATTTGACTATCATTGCTTATTCCAGCATGTTAATGTCATCAGACTGTCAGATCTTCAAGTTGGAACATTACAGAACCCTCTGTCTTTACAATTCAGAAAAGTATGCAATACGTTCGCTCTTCTTGTTTACAACATTTTAATTATTTTAATTAAAAATAATATTTTAAAAAACTTTTAAAAAACAACTATCGGAATTATTGATAGTCAATCATACTATCGCCAATAGTTATCGATTGTTAAGATTGCTATCGATAGATTGCTATCGGGACACACACTATCGCAATTGGTCGACTTATCGACTTATCGTTACACCCCTAATAAATACCCAACATGGCCACCCTTTGGACCTCAAGGAGATGAAAGCTATATTTTAATCTACCAAGTTCATATAAAAATAGAAATGTAGTGTTTCTGAAATGCTCTATTAAGTAATTTATTACAGTCAAACCCTGTTATAATGGTCTCCATTCTCCTCTTAATGGTCAACTTTTAACCAACACACATTTCCTACTATATACTAATGAATGATTAATCTGATGCTCCGATTGTTTCACTTACCAGTCAGATTTTAACAAAAAACGTAATGCCATACTAATGGACCATATAACAGAGTGACTATATATTCAATATATTCAGTTTCCAATTCATTCTAAAAAGGGTTAAAATGTATCAGGACTTTTAGCGACTTTAATTTATTGCTTCATATTTTAATGTGTTATTAATGAAAATGATAAGGGTAGTATTATATTTTTGCACATTTTGAAAATAATATATTCAATAAAACTAACTGGCAGATATTTTATGGAGAAATGTTCTAACAAATTTCTGAACTTGGCTTGAGAAATCTGGTACCATTGACATTCTTCTTCCAATGCAAGTTCTTGAAAAGTACCCGGAGCCGATAAACATTTGTTCTTGAAATAATATAAAACTAAATTAATATTTCTGAAAAGGTTTCTCTACTACATTTATTAATTTTGGTAGTTTTCACACACAAATTTGAATATCAAAACAGCTGACAATATGAGATAATCTTGACTATTAATGACATGTTCATAGTAGAGGACATGAGGACATTATCACTAGTAACATGCAAGTACATCAGAGAATTTGTCAGTATTTATCTACCAGTACAGTGCTCCCTCGATATAACGCTGAAGTTGGGGTCCATGACATGCCACCCGTGTTATAATACCTGCGTTATATCAACGAATATAATTGAAGAAAAAAAAGTTTATTTTATTTTATTTTTATTTTTTAAATGGTGTCCCTGTTGGACCCCGCATTATATCCGAATCCGCGGTGCATCGAAGGGTGTTATATATCGAGGGAGCACTGTACCTTTGTTAAATGTGCAGATCGAAGACCGAGACTTGATGGATATTTGTTAACTTTCTTTTTTTTAAGAAGGTGCTATGGGCAATTTCGATACTTAAAAGTCGGCCATATTGTATAAAGGATTACAATTTTACAGTCTTGAGTTTTCAAAGAATGGCATTGTATAATTGTATAGTAATAAATGCTACAAGTCAGAAAGTTTCATCTCACAGGATTACTATTACTTTAGTCATTCAATTTGGGCTGGTAATATTTCTTCACCGTTCATATTTCTTTCTCCTGTTCGATTTAATAGAGTAATTACGGTACCCTTGTTTTCTCATGGTATGACCATGTATGAGAAAAATAAACTACATGTATTAGTACTTTCTCTGATAATGCTGTTTTCTTCATGTTGAACTAAATCTCCGAGTACGACTTCAAAGCCAGTGGTACGCTCGTCTGATCCGCGCCGCATCAAACAGTCCTCTGTAATTTTGAATGCCAATGTTCAGCTGCCATCTAACTTCCACTGATGGAATTGCAACTTTTTAATACCTGCAGCTTTAGCGTGTTTACAGAAAATTGAAAAACATTCTAACATTTTCAACATTCGTCTGTACTACCTCACCCTGATGACTGCCCTGCATAGACAGTAATTTGCGAGCATCCTTAAAAGGTCTGCTTTAAGATGTCTGTATTGGGAGTAAATGGCTATTAATCATGAAATGTCCTTGTGGAAGATACTTATCTCTTGCTTGTGGAAGGTACAGTAGTTATCTCTGGCTTGAAAACGGTTATGTATTCCGTCTAATTTACAGATTCATAGCAAAGTAATGTCAGCCATAATCAGTGATTATTTCTTGTAGCAATTTGCAAACTAACTATGTATTTAAATATATCTCAAATATTAGCAATTTATGGCAATAGAAAGCATCTACCATTAGCTGTCTGGTTAGTTAAGGTCAGTCAATAGCGCAATATCAAACACGTATCACAGTTGAGATCTTCAATATTTTCAACGTGAATTTTGGAATGTGGTTTATTTTAATTGATCGTTACTGTGATTGTGTTGTTTGTATTGTTTCAGCTGAAGACAAACAAGTATCACAGTTGAAATCTTCACTATTTTCAACGTGAATTTTGGAATGTGGTGTATTTTAATTGATCGTTGTGTTGTTTGTATTGTTTCAGCTGAAGACAATGAAGACAGCACGACGTGTTGCGCCCTCATCTTGATGGCGATCTCGTACTTCTGCGTGGCCATCACCTTCCCCTTCTCGCTGTGTATCTGTATAAAGGTGAGTTTCCATAATATTCTCAATAGTGATTTATAGCCTGCAGAGTCAAAAAGACTGAAAATAAGTGAAATATTGGTCCCCAAATGGAAAATTAAGTCGCCATGGCGCCCAAATTAGTTGCTAAATTGAGCCCTGGACAGATAACGCCAATCTGTAACATTATTGGTGTATGTATTCCTGAAGCTCCAATGTGAATAAATCGTTCGCAAGGAAAATTATTGATACACACATGCACCATTTCTCGAAACAATCTCGAGTTACTATAATGACCAAAGTCTGAATTCCAGCAGTTTGCATTTCTCAAAAACAATCTCAGTTCCAATATTGGTGGATATTATATATAAAAGAACAATTAATTTGATTTGAAGATTAAAGAATTAATTTCATAAACATTTTACTGACTGTCTCATTTTAATACATCAATCATCTGATCACTGAGAAGATATCATGCAAATTTTAGAGGTTTGGAACAATGCAAATCCACTGAGACATTTGGAACAGTTCCTAATATTCTCTTTGTGAGCTAGCTATTAATATTTTATCTACCGTTATTCTAGCTGTGTCTATGTTGCCAGAATATGAATGTGGCAATACGTCATGTAATCAGTGTGCAGGATGTGTTATGGATTAATTTCTGATCCATGAACTGTTCTGGGATTTAAGGAAAATTATTCTATTTTTTATTATTATTGATCCCAATCCGTTAAGTTAACCCTCTTCCTGCTGAAGGCGACTTAAGTTACCCGATCACATGCAGACATAGAACACTTTGATTTTATTCAGCAGCAAGAAGGTTAAACTTTAGATGGCAATATTTCAAGTGGCTGGAAAAGACGAACAAGTACCAAAACGCCAAGACGGTCATTACATACCAGTATTTTATTTTCAATAAATATATAAATGTATGACTGATGATGATAGATCGTGAGATTACCATGGTTACAAAAGTTTGTGTTTGTTCCTGTCCAAGGTCTATTGATAGTAATCTGTTAGAAATTCAACCATCTATCGGCAAAGAGATGGTATTCTTGATAGATGAATGTTGACGCGAGTATTTCAAATGTCAACATGGATTCCGATCAGTCGCCATGGCCGCAAGACAAGCAGCTCTCCGGTATCTCACAGTTAGTGTTTGTTAGAGATCTGTAACCATCTCCCTGCTGAAGGCAACCAGAAATTCCCTAATGAGCAGTGCTTTTTCATAATCCAGCAGGGAGAAGGTTAAACCCTCTCCATGCTAAAGGCAACTGGAGATGCCCTAAAGATTCATGTTAAAGTACGGTAGGTTATAATATCAAATGTCTTTAAATCTTCACCATGTTTTCCACAACATAGTCCAAATTAAAGCCATAAAAACATGTCGGAAAATGGGTATCTGACTTCAAACAAGTCTGTAGTGATCATTCATGGCTTCGGAATAATGAATGTTTATCTGACTTCAAACTTGAACCTTTATTTTTTGGTAGTGTTTTTTTTATTTTATCACAAATAGAATTTCTTTCTTTAGGGTCAATGTGGACATTCCATTGTAATATTAATGGAATTTCTTCTCAGAATATGCCTGGCCATTGTCTTTCTTTTTGATTCCACACTGTCTTGATCTGCTGATTGTGATTGGCTGGTTTCTGTCTGTCTGAAAAGTAACACTGTCTTGATCTGCTGATTGTGATTGGCTGGGTTCCGTCTGTCTGAAAAGTAACACTGTCTTGATCTGCTGATTGTGATTGGTGGGTTCCGTGTGTCTGAAAAGTAAGATAAATTGGACAAGTCCCATTGTCTATGGCAGATTATCTGCTCTCCAGACGAGTATAAATCACTGTTTCTTTTATAAAAACAGGAATTGGTGGCACGCTGTATGAAGGAATGAGCATGTGGTGTTTATTTAAAATGGATAGACATGGTGGCAAAAATAGGCAAATTGACCAAACAATTATTTGGGTACCAGTGAAATAGATCTGGATCTTGTTCTACAGCACAATTTTCGCACCACCATCCATTATAAAACTATTTATGCATGTGCATGAGTATATAGAGAGGTATATCTCTCGTAGCTTTTACAAGCATTCGGTGAAACAGGACCACAAGTATGATTTGATATTTACTTTTAATTATAGTTCCTCTAACCTATTTAGTAAGAAGAGATTGTAAACCCATAACATTATTAAATTACATATGTGTAATTGGCTTGTTAAATCGTAAACTTAATAGAAATAATAAATGTTCCACGAACCATCCTCCATCCACATCTTGCTGTCATACAAACTACTGCAGCCAAAGGTTCCATTTGTTTCTTCCATATTATTCATGGCATTGCAATGAATGTAATTAACACAGCATGCATGGCATTTATATGACACTTAACACATGTTCACGTGGCATTAAAAGCAGGCTGCAAATACAACAACCATAATTTTCTTTGCAGTTAATTTAACATGTAGAAGGTGTTTCAAATGTACTGCCATGTAGAAAGAGTGCTATGGTGGCATTAAAAGAAGGCTGAAAATACAACAACCATAATTTTCGTTGCAGTTAATTTAACATGTAGAAGGTGTTTCAAATATACTGCGTTGTAGAAAGCGTCAGACAAGAATTCGTCGGGATGGAAACGTGTCCTCCAAAGCCAGAAAAACATCAACGTATAGGCAATGACTAAAAGGATGACTAATAGGATAACTAATGGTGTACCTGATATAAACAAGGTTATACAGGATTATGCTAAATATGTTAACACCGCTGAACAATGACACCGCTGATCTTCCATCGACCTCACCGATTCTATAGACCCATTGGAGCCAGAGATACTAATATAATACAAGGTTTTGCTTCCACCACAGTGGTGGTATTTCAATATCGACCAGTGCAGCAAAGATTTGTGGGATAATTAATACATAAATGTCCATTGTCCGAAATAATTCAATATCTACCAGTATTGTGGGATAAATAATCATGTACAGTGCTCCCTCGATATAACGCCCTTCGATGCACCGCAGATTCGGATATGCGGGGTCCAACGTGGACCCCATTTAAAAAATAAAAATAAAATAAAATAAATAAAAATAAAATTTCACCAATTATATTCGTTAATATAACGCGGGTGGCATGTCATGGACCCCAACTTCAGCATTATATCTAGGGAGAACTGTAATACATTTTTGTCCGAAATAATATTTGACGTATTCAAATGTTAAATATGATGACATTGTAGTAGTAGGTGGCATCATCTTTCTGAAAGAAGACCATGAAACATTACGCAGTCTTGTATCGGGCTGTGAAGAACAAAAAAAATCTCTTTTCACTGCCAGGAGTGAGGTGGTTAATAATGTATGTGCTCACTGCTTTCATCAAAGATCGAGTTACCACAGTAGAGTTAAATTCAATGGCGGCTACGGAATGTACAATGTGGACCGCCTGTAAAACGATATTGACCGAGGATGGCGGAATAGATTTTCTATAACCGCTCTGTGTGGTCGGTCCTCCAGGGATGAGGCAGTCACTGTGGTAATTAAATCTGTTACCCCACCACTGTGGAAGAATGTAATTAATGGAGACGAGTAGTTTAAAATATTGGCAAATAATAGGGTAGAACACATGGTAGCCAATACCAGTATTTAATGTGTGTTAGCAAGTCTATCATGTCTTTTGTCAAAGATGTGCTTCATTAACAACTGAAAGGATACATACTGGGTTTTTTGTTTTCGAATAAATTAATTATTAATGTAAAGTTGGTACTTTTGAAAGTGAAATGTACTCAGTTGTTTCAATAGGTTCCGATGACCGGCAAATTTGTCCCGTCTATTTCCTGAATTTTGCCATCTACTTTCAATCTTGCTGATACAACTTACGATTTTACTAAAACCACTGGAATACTCAAAATGATGTAATTATTGTATATTGTTTCTATAGGAAAGGCCATGGTTGGTTGGTGCCACCCTAAGGGAGCGTATTATTAGTACTCATGTCCTTTAGTGAGAAGAAAGGGTTATTACCTAGAATATACAGTAACCATATTTCCCGATTGTACAACATTGTCCCTTCTTGCAGGCTACAGAGAAGCAGTCCATCACAGATAATGATATCCTCCTACATAACATATACACACAAGAATCTTACTCCAACTTCCATAGTAAATTGTGCTACATGTTTCAATGAGGTAATTCTTTTTCAGGTTGTCCAAGAATATGAAAGAGCTGTGATTTTCAGACTTGGTCGGTTGTTGGCAGGAGGTGCTAAAGGACCAGGTAAGATATATTGTTTCTGTCTTTCTACTCGTTATTTCTCTTTCTCCTTCCCTTCCTCTATACCCATATTTGTCTGTGTCTCTCTCTGGCCCTAATCTCTCTCTCTCACTGTCTCTCTTTCTGTGTCGGTCTGCCTCTCACTCTCTCTGTGTCTCTCACTCTTTCTCTGTCCCCCTTTCTCTTTCTGTGTCTGTCTCTCACTCTCTCTCTGTGACCCTAATCTCTCTCTGAATCTCTCTGTGTATGTCTCTCACTCTCTCTCTGTGACTGACCCTAATCTCTCTCTCACTCTCTGTGTCTGTCTCTCACTCTCTCTCTCTGACCCTAATCTCTCTCTCACTCTCTGTGTGTCTGTCTCTTGCTCTCTCTCTGTGTCTGTCTCTCACTCTTTCTCTCTGTCCCCCTGTCTCTGTCTGTCTGTCTCTCACTCTCAAGATCTCTCTCTGTCCCCCCTTTCTGTGTCTGTCTATCTTTCTCTGTTCCCTGTCTCTTTCTGTGTCTGTCTCTCACTCTCGAGATCTCTCTCTGTCCCCCTTTCTCTTTCTGTGTGTCTATCTTTCTCTCTGTTTCCCCTTTCTCTTTCTGTGTCTGTCTCTCTTTCTCTCTGTTCCTGCTTTCTCTTTCTCTCTGTTCCCCCATTCTCTCTTTTCTCACTGTTCCCTCTCTTCTCTCTCTCTCACACAATCCCATTTATCTCTTTCTATCTCTCTCTCTCACACACACACATTCTCTCCATCCATTCTGCTCCTATACTATACATTCTGCTCCTATACTATACATTCTGCTCCTATACATTCTGCTCCTATACTATACATTCTGCTCCTATACTATACATTCTGCTCCTATACTAGCTTCCTCCAGTTCCTTCACTTATTCCTATCTTTTTCTCTCCATCCGTGTCTGTATGTCTTACTACCTTTCCTCTATATTGAATGCGTTTCCATTTTTACAGATAATTATTAAAAAACCTCACTAAGCTGCCCTTTCTGTTATACATTTCTCATATTTTTATCCAATTTAATATTCTCCTTTTGGGTTTTTTTCAGGAATATTTTTTGTGTTACCATGTATTGAACAATACACTAAAGTGGACTTGAGAACAATATCATTTGATGTACCGCCACAAGAGGTGAGATATTGTATTTAACATGTTCAACAATTACTTTAACACATGTTCAACATGTCAATGACTGATCAGACAACTTGCTTGACCATGGATTTGTCTCACTGTTACTAATAATTTCAGGCCTCAAAGTTATATTATATTTTTATTTTAAATTTAAATTTTTTTTTTTCAAGGAACTATTTAGCTCCTGCCTCACCAAAACACTTAAAATAAGTAAAATATTGGTTGCCAAATGCAAAATTAGGTTGCCATGGCTCCCAAATTAGTCGCTAAATTGAGCCCTGTGTTACTTGTCTACCATTTACTTGACATCAGACATCTTATTTATTTGACTATTATTGAGTTATCAGTCAGATGTGAAATACATAGTATTTGGCTATAAAAAAAAGGTCAAATATTACTGCAGGTAAGTATCCTGTGTAACCAACATTCTTTTCTGGAGTTCTGTGAAATCCAAGATTACAGATTACTGCAAGCTTGGCACTATTTGGAGGATATATAATGGTCAAATGGTTGTTCAAATGGTTGTTCAAATGGTTTCTTCACAGTAGACCTTCCTCTTACAAATCTTGCTAGAACAGATAAGTATCAGTTATTGCTTGTTTCTTTGGAAAGTTCTTGTCACATTTCTCCATCGACTATTATTATGTTCCTGGTTATTGATCGTGGTCTAAAATGGTGTATTGTGTACCGTATCTTCGATTAGATCCTAGATGTTCCCGGAAGCTGTTGACTAACGACAGACACTAAAACACAGGATATATTGATTGTTGTCTCATTAGATATGTCATGTTTCTTCAACTGCCACAACTTCAAAAACTTATATTTACTTCCTTGTCTTGTTGTGGTGACAACTGCACATATGTGTGGTTCCCAGTTAGAGGTCATCATGTTTCTTCTACTGGCATGGCTTCAATTGTGAGTCCAATGCTCTACCGACTGAGCCAAAGGGGTATTACCCCTCTGGCCAAGACCAGTAGGAGCATCTTATATCACTCTCAGATCAATTTGTTTTATGCAAGACATTGTCGCATGTGGGTGAACGGTTCCTGTAGCAATGTTAAGTAATAAATTATTTAATGCAAAACAGTTGAGAAAATACATGTCGGTCTTCAATTATTGATTGGTCAAGTGAGGGGCCACAATGATCATACCAATGTTGGTGCTTTCTTTTAGTTTCATCTCTTCCAATTTGTTTTGAGACAACTTTTATCTACCTAGATCTTTGCAGTGTCTTTTGAGTTCAAGAACTAATTTTTGAAACATTAAATTTTATTCTGCAAAGTTAGACTGGTGGCTCTGTTAGATAACATATTCATTATTTATTTCAAAAGTGAATGTAACCAATTTTTTAGGATCACTGTTGGATCAAAATTGTTTGTGGTACTTTGTGTCATCCTTGGTTCATATAGATTTATTGCTGTTAATTAGCATTAACATAACTTCATAACGTCGGCCAATTGTGACAGTCTGGAATTTGCTGGAATGACAGCAGTAGCCATGGCAACCATGTCATATATAGATCTGTGTCAGAATCTGTGACAGATATATGACAGGGCAGGTAGTTAACTCAGCTGATTGCAAAGGTATCCTAGCATATAGCTAGTTGTCGTGGTTACCAGATAGTCATGGTTGCTAAACCTGTCTTCATGCCATGCCAATTTAGAAAGTGATGGAAGGTCATGGGAGACATGATGGTGTATTTGTAGCATTTTGTGACAATGGTAATTCCTAAATTATTATTATTATTATTATTATTAATATTACTACTACTACTACTACTACTACTACTACTACTACTACTACTACTACTACTACTACTACTACTACTACTA